>JANTPZ010000117.1:0-41458 GCA_025593235.1 Vachellia pachyceras | reverse complement strand
GGTATAACGAGTGGCATGCTTGTAGGTATTGCCTGAACATAGACAACTTATAGGAACAATCACAGTTTGATTGGAAGGTAAATTCTGGTTAATGCTGATTGAGATGTTGTTGATGGAAACTATGGAAGACACATCAGTGTTTAGAAGATTGGAAATTCTTTGAAGTGTGTCATAAGGAGGTCTTGATCTGAATGTTAAGAAGGAGACACATGCCACTTCTTGGCCTCCACAAACATACCCTGCATTTACCTTGAAGTCGAAAGATTCGCAGTCATAGACAGTGTTGTTAAGGTATTCTTGTTGGCAGCAACAATGGAGTAGTAACTGAGAAAGCAGAGACAATTGGAGAAGAATGTAGTAAAATGAAGGATTTTTCATCATGCCTTTAGAATTAAGAGATGATGGCTTCCATATTATATAGCAGAACTATTGTGTAGGAAGTGGCATAGTTTTCTAATTCTGAATGTTAGAGGAATAGAATTCTAAGATAAACAAGGAGAATGACTTTCCATATGCGATGGCTAACCAATTCAAATGGCACAATTAAACTATTTGTTTGCAATTTCCTGTGTATTTTCCATTGCTACAGCAGGGAAGAAACTGCAAGGATTATAGATAAACTATTTAAAGTATTTATATTTATCATTTTTTTAAATTAATTTGTCTAACTTATGAACTGATATATTTCTCCAACCCTAAATGTAAAATCTAGTTTGTAATGAAAACTACATTATAAACAAAGTCTTACGTTTTGGATTTGTACGAGTATAATCTAATACAAATTCGTATATTAGACATATCTTGTAATATATATTACAATTATATAATTTATTTAATTTTTTTATTTTCTCAAATTAGTTAATTAAGTTTTATATTAAACCAAGAGGTAGGGGTAGACCTGCTTGTACTTAGCGGGTTCAGCCGCACCCACTGACTTCCAGAAAATTAGGTATACATTAGTACTATGTGATTTATTTTTACACTCACTCATTTACTAATTTTGAATCCACTAAATTTTTGCTCAAATTCTTCTCAAAAATTATTAAGAATAAGTTCTATTTATCTTCTCAAAAATAGTTTGCACCCCCTGACTTCTCCGATGTTTTTCGTAGTAGCCATATTATATTTTGTATATTTTTAATAGGAGTCTTTGATAGTTTTAATCAGCATTGAATATCTTTCATATGGTTTTAAGGGTGGTGATGGGGTAAAAATTAATATAATGTTGGAATGCAGCGTAGTCAATAAGGCTAATGTTAGAAATCGCTTTAATTTGTTGACAAAATTAGTGCTTTTAACTATTTTATTGGTACATATGAACTATTTAGA
Organism: Vachellia pachyceras; assembly: GCA_025593235.1. Taxonomy (NCBI): domain Eukaryota; kingdom Viridiplantae; phylum Streptophyta; class Magnoliopsida; order Fabales; family Fabaceae; genus Vachellia; species Vachellia pachyceras. Next base: position 40,129 of record JANTPZ010000117.1, on the reverse strand, counting down.
AGAATCTTATAACAATGACCCGTGGTGTGATTTTGAAGTCGAAGATACGCTATGCGCGTATTGGGTTCAAAGAATCAAAGTAAATCAATGATGATTACAGACTATATATTTAACATGTCATCTGGCAAAATTTATATTTTATCTAAAAAACAAAAAATTAAAATAAATACTATTGTTGGTACCTAGAAAAAAATAAAAAATTAAAGCTAATACTATAGTTGGTATTTAGCCTCATGCATGTCATATAGAGAAGACTCTTACAATAAGAAAAAACGAAGAGGAAAAAGTAAATTTTTTTTTGGCAATAGAAAAATGGTGAATTCTTAGCCTCATCTTCATAATTTCAATTCGTTTCTGGGTGGTCGATTTCTCATTTTGGGTTCTTTCTTTTTGAGTGATCGAGAAGTTGGGCAGAATGTGAACTTGAAGGGAAGCTTCATGTATGTCTTTGAGAGTAGAGATGCGTTACGTTCAAAATTCAATGGAAGAGTAAAGATAATTCCAACATAAACAGTACTGTTGGCCGCGTTCAGTTGACTTCAAGGTGGACCCTTGATTATCCTTCGTGCCAAGGCCAACAACTTCAACAAATATAGTCTCTCCCAACTTGATTTCAAGCTGAGCCGCAAACTGATATTTGAATTTCCATTGAGATGTTTGAGGGTCTATATTTATTACTGAATAATGCAAATCGATATTACGAACAAATTACCTTAAGGTAAACAATACATATACTTAGTAAAAAATATATATACATATATGAGGAAATGTGATGAGAATAATAAATGATCAAGGAAGATCCCATTAAAATTTGAAGACTATCATATTTAATGTTACGGATTTAAATATTATTATATTTAAGGCTAGATCATCCTTTTTTTTTTATGGTCATTTGTTTTATTAGCAATTTTATTTTGATTTGATTTAACAATATCATTATCATTGTACTTAATTTCCTTCTCATTAATTTTAGTGTTTGAGTTAGGCTATAAAAAATAACACTCATGGTAAGCGACTATTTAATTTGAATAAACAATATTCTCTTTCTATTTCTTTGAATCTCTCCCTCCTCCTTCTTCCCTCAATTTGAGACCTATTGGAATAATATTTTAAAATAAAAAATGTGATTTTTCAAAATTTATGTTTTTATAAAATAATGAGTTTATTAGAAGGGTTATGTCCTTATAAATTTAACGAGTTTATTTGAATGGCTTGTGTAGAGGTTATAATTTTAAAGTTATATATCCCTACATACTATAAAAATGTAACTCTTCATAGAAAAAATCATTATGGTTATGACTTTTTAATTCTTATTGAAGTCGCATGGTTGTGAACTTAAATTAAAGAGACATTGCTTTAAAGGGTATCACTTCAAGTCATCTTTCCATATTCTATAAATACCATCTCCAACTCTCCATTTATACACACAAATTTTACATACACCAAGATAAAACCCATTATCTTTATCTTTAAGTACATAAATAGATAAAGTCAAATTATCATTTTCATTTTGGTAAAAAAAATTATCATTTTCGATAACAATTCGAGAATCGACATGCATGCGAAATTTGAGCCTTGATTCGTGGTGCAGTTGGCGTAATTTTGACGTTGAAGATATGCTACATCCATGTTGGGTTCAAATCAAAAGAAATCAAATGTAATAAATTGATAATTGTAGGACATTTGTTTGACATACAGTGACATCCTATTTAAATATTGTTTAGAAATAAAATTTGAGAGAAAAGTAATTTGTTGGGGATTAATTATAAAATTGAACACTCACACATATGGAACTGAACTTCTAAAGTATGCAATTGAGTTTCCACATTATGAGTAATTGAGCTTCCATGTTATGAGCAATTGAACTGTCCTATTTTATAATTAATTCCTTAATGGGTAATTTTTCCCATTTTTCATAAAATTGTATGATAAATTATCTATCAAATAAATTATCTATCAAATAAATTATCTAAGTAAAAAGAATTTATATAATGAGAATAAAAGAAATTATAAAGTGGTATTATAAATAAATTATAAACGGATAAGTGTTGGGAAGGAAATAACAAAATAGAAATTTAAAGGTGTTTGTGTATATAGAATAAAAAGAGAAGTTAAAAAATATAAAGAGATAGAAAAGAAAAGTAAATAAAAAATTATAAAAACAGAAAATGAATTAAAGGCGCATGTGGCCCTGTTGGTTACCTACACGTCGCGGGTTAACAGCACTCCTCTTTTCCCTCCAGTCTACGGCGATAAGGTGATTATTTTCAAGGTTTAGGAAACTGGACCGGTGATTGAACCGGACAATGCAGTGGGTCAAGGGTTAATGGGTCAGACCGGAGTCAAACCGGTGAAAAATAAAAAAATAAAAAAACATTATTTAAATATATGTATGACCTGTTAGACTCAATTTTTGATTTTTTTAATTTTTAATTGAAATTTTAAACTAATAAAAAAACAATTGAAAAATAGGCATTAGTGATAGGCTTTCATTATTTCACATGTCAGATTTTCAATTGATAATTTTTTTATTCCTTCTCCAATGACATGTGAGCCAGGCGATAGTCTTTTTGACGGCTTGAGGTAGCAGACTTACAGTATGACAAGATGTTACTCTGTTAGTCCACTGCAACACACAACCCCCTCTCTGCCTCCATGAGAAGATGTTTGCCACACGCAAGTAAATTGCTGCTTCTTCTTCCTTTCAATCAATCACCCCCAAGTTCAATGATCTCAACTCCATTAACGTTATTTTCACGGCGAAAGATGTCGCTGTGGATGGGTTCTGTATGAGTTTGTATGGAACTTACCATTCGACCTGACCCATGAACGAAAGCCTCGGACTACTTACATCTGGGTTGGGAACTCTGAGACTCAAGTGTCCCGGTCGATGCACGTGGCCCTTCCACCAGCATATGTGCAGCTCACAAATGCCGTATCTGATGGCTCCAAACGGTGATGTCGGGGTGGACGAGATGATCATTAGCTTGGCGACCATATTGGCAGGCACCGTCACGAACCCCTTCAACAATGGGTACTTCCAGGTCTTGCTTGAAGCTGTCTCTGCTTGCACCAGGGTGTTCGGAACCCACTCGGAGCAAGAGGGAAACCACCATCCTCCTCCTCTTTATTCTCCTTCATCCCTCCTTCCTTCCCCCAATGCCAGACTTTTTTTTCCCAACGTAACTCGGTCGACCCCTCAACTCGGTGGGTCAACCGAGTTACAACCGGGTCATGACGAGTTGATCCGAGTTGGACCGAGTCGCCATGACCCGGGTTCAACTTCCAACTCAGACCGGATTGCTGGCCGAGTCGCCGGTTTCCAGCTTGACTCGGCCGGTCCGGTCTGAGTTCCCATACATTGATTATTTTAGATCCAGTATTCATTTCACATCAAATATATTCCTTTCAAATTAACTTTTTTTTATGAGTCGTTTAAAATTATTTTATCTTTTTTAATAATGGTAATATAATACTGAATAGATGAATATTTTGATTAGGTTTTAAGATAAAGTTTTAGCAAAAATTGGGCTTGTTTGGGAAATTCATTGGGAGAACGATCGTTGTGAAAAATGACTTTTGGTAGAATGAATAAAATTTAGTTTAGATAAACTGTTGGTAAAAATGCAGTAACGTTTGGATAAACCGTTGAGCAAAATAACTTTTTGTAAAATGCATTTATATTTAGATTGAAATTTGGAGAATTTACTTCCAGATGAAAATTACTTAAAAGGGCATGAATATTATTAATACATATAATTATTTTGTAATTTTTAATTAAATTAGAAAAAAATGAAATGATAAAATTAAAGGTTATGAAAAAGCATTTATATTACATACATGGTCAAATGATTACATAATCTAATTACGCAATATGATCTCGGATTTTGTCACGTACGAGATGTCTCATTAGTGTCATCAAGCTTAACACTTTACTTGCAACTCTAACAGAATCTTCATCGGTCTTAGAGTTTCTCCTAATAAAATTATATATGTCTATCGTTGCACAAACAATCTGTACCTGTGTTTGGAAATTGTATACGTAACGACTCGGGATATTTTAGGGCTTCACATTTTTTTCACCTTGATATTTTAAAATCATTCTCCAACTCCAAATTCTGAATTTCATTTTTTTCAAAAAATCATTCTAAAATAACTTTTTCACGAAAAAAATCATTTACATAATTTTAAGAGGTAAAATCTTACAATAACGTTTTAAATAATGAATGTAAAATCATTTTACGATGTAATAGTACGTAACAATTCATTTTCATTAACAGTATTAATATTAAAATAATGTTATTTATTTTAATACGTTTAGCCTTAGGGTGATGGGTAGAAGGTAAAGCAAAATGAGGAGTTGTGCTTGATGTCATGGACAAGTCTAGAGAACCCTAGATTTCTCTAGAATTCTCTTGTATATACTTGTTTATTCTTTAGCTTTCTAGAATTCTCCACACAATTCTACATATGTATAAATATCTAGATATTTCTACATAAATATCTTAGATATTTTGGAAGAGAGTTCTGGAAGGCAAATGTAAGCCGTCGGATCGAATCGATCTCCACCATCCATTGAGGATGTGGAGTAGTATAAATGCCCCCCAAGGGGCCCATTTGTAACCAACCAAGCAATTGAGAGCAATTCAAGAGCATTCTCTCAAGTTTCCATCTCTCTCAAGTTCTCTCTTTAGACTTCCTTAGTTCTCAAACTAAGCTAAGTCTTTGGAAGGCTTATTAGCAAGTTTTGAGCTTGAGTTTGAGTGAATCTTGCTAGGCCGCACGGTGCTTCATCAAGTAAATTACTAAGCCCATGACAGTTGGTATCAGAGCCAGGTTCTGCACAAGTACCAGGTTCAAGGGTTGAGAGAAAGAGATGGCTTCAACTACGACTGATGTAGCTCCCCAACAAGGTGCTGGGAAGAAGGCCAAGGATAAGTCCGTCAAGGAGATGGTCGCTGCATTGGAAGAGAGGGTAGTTTTGGTGGAAACCACCACATCCGACGTGTGGGATAAAGTCGGAGATATTGTCCAACGCATCGAGGGGTTCGTGTCCAAGGAAGACCAAGAAGAACTAAGGGCCGAGATGCATAACGCTCTTCAAGCAGTTGCAAGAGAGTGGTCCGAAAAAGTGGAGACCCTCAAGGCCGAGAACGCTGCACTACGGTCACAAATGGGGGAACTCGTAACTCAAGTAAAGACTTGCATGGCCGCAGTGGCCAACGTAGGGGCTGGCCAAGTGCCTTCCTCTTCAAAGTCGAATATCCCCAAGCCTTCTTTCTTGGTGGAGCAAGGAACACTAGGGAGATAAATAACTTCCTTTGGGGACTTGAAGCTTACTTCGGTGCAATGGGCATAACCGAGGAAGCACCTAAGGTAAGCCACGCTTCCCTCTTCCTCAAGGATATTGCTCTTGTGTGGTGGCATCGCAGGTGTGACGACGTCAAGAGGGGGCCTGAACCGATCCAAACTTGGGACGAGTTCAAGAAAGGCCTCAAGAAGCAGTTCTATCCCGAGGATGCTGAGCATGAGGCTAGAGCTATACTCCGCCGCCTCCAACATAAGGAAGGGCACATTCGAGAATATGTCAAGGAGTTCCAAGAACTACTCTTGGAAATTTCTGACATGGGTGAGAAGGATGCCCTCTTCACCTTCATGGATGGATTGTGTGGCTAGGCTAAGACCGAGCTCAAGAGGTGGGGCGTTCAAGATTTGGCTTCCGCCATTGCTGCTGCAGAATCCTTGGTCGAATACAAGAAGGAAACATCCAAGGGACCGATCAAGAAGAGTACCCACAATGGCAAAGGTAGGGGAGAACGCGATCATGGCCCCAGGCAGGACAAGATGGTTTGCTTCCACGACAAGGGTCCATTAAAGAAGGAAGATGCTCCCCGTAAGATTTCATGCTTCCTTTGCAACGGTCCGCATCAGGTTTATGAGTTCCCAAAGAAGGGGAAACTCGCTTCCCTCATTATGGACAATGAGAAGAAGGAGGAATCCCAACTAGCCTCAATGACTTGTATCGAGGCCTTAGAGAAGAAAAAGCGATGAGTCTCATCGGGGATGCATGTACGTCTAAGTCCACATCAATGACAGGCCCTTGTCAGCCATGATAGACACCGGAGCTGACTTTGTCTACATGGCTAAGGAGATCACTGAGGAGATAGGCCTTTCTTACACCAAAGAGGAGGGTTATGTTAAAGGGGTCAATGCAGGTAGCCTCCCCATCTATGGAGTTGCTCAGGATACTCCCATCCAGATCCAGTAGTGGTAAGGGAAGGCCGATATCATAGTTGCCCCATTGGACGATAAGAAGCTCTATCTTGGGATAGACTTCATCGACAGGGCTAAGATCATCCTTGAGTCCTACATGGACTCAATGTACATCAGGGAAGGTAGGCACCGGTATTATGTTCCAATCAAGCGACAGTTTGATGAGAAGAACATAATCTCTGCCCTCCAATTCTCTAAGGGTCTCAAGAGCAAGAGACCACTTACTTGGCCACCCTGAAGATAGAAGAAGTGGTCAAGGATGCTCCATTGTCTAAGGCAATCCAAGAAGTCCTTGATGAGTTTAAGGACATCATGCCAACCGAGCTGCCAAAGAAGCTCCCTCCCAAAAGAGAGGTCGACCATGCCATCGAGTTAGAGTCAGAGGCTAAACCACCTGCGTTTGCTCCTTATCGCATGGCACACCAGAGTTAGAAGAGCTCCGGAGATAGTTGAAGGAGATACTCGATGCTGGGTACATCCGTGCCTCAAAGTCCCCGTATGGTGCGCCGGTGCTTTTTCAAAAGAAGCATAATGGTTCCCTTCTACTCTGCATACACTATCGGGCGCTAAACAAGATCACCATCAAGAACAAGTATCCCATTCCTCGGATCGATGATCTATTTGATCAATTTGGAGATGCAAGGTACTTCACTAAGCTTGACTTGAGGAGTGGGTACTATCAAGTCCACATAGCCGAAGGGCATGAGCCAAAGACGGCATGTGCCACACGGTATGGATCATATGAATTTTTTGTCATGGCCTTTGGCCTCACCAACACACCAGCCACTTTCTGTACTCTAATGAACAAGGTACTTGCTCCCTACCTCGATCATTTTGTGATAGTTTACCTTGATGACATTGTCATATATAGCAAGACCTTGAAGGAGCATGTAGAACACTTGAGACAAGTGTTCTCTACATTGAAGGACCGCTAACCCTACATCAAGAAGGAGAAGTGCTCCTTCGCCCAAGAAGAGGTGCCATTCTTGGGACATATCATTGGCAGGGGCAAACTTCGCATCGTTCAGGCTAAAGTGCGAGTCATTCTTGAGTGGGAGCCTCCCACGAAGGTCTCTGAGTTAAGATGATTCCTTGGCTTAGTGAACTACTATCGCCGGTTCATCCAAGGTTATTCCGCTGTTGCCACTCCACTCACTCACTGATTTGTTTAAGAAGAAGCAAGTATGGAGTTGGAGTCCCAAGTGCCAACAAGGCTTCGAAGCTCTAAGGAAGGTTGTGACTGAAGAGCCCGTACTTGCTCTGCCTGACCTCAACAAATCTTTTGAGCTACACACCGATGCTTCTGACTTTACTATCGGTGGGGTCTTAATGCAAGGGGGACACCCCATCGCTTTTGAAAGTCGAAAGCTAAATGATATAGGACACCCCATCGCCTTTGAAAGTCGAAAGCTAAATGATATAGAAAAGTGGTACACAATGCAAGAAAAAGAGATGACCGCGGTGGTTCATTTCCTTCGAACATGGAGGCACTACTTACTTGGGAGCAAGTTTGTGATCAAGACAGATAATGTAGCCACTAGCTACTTCTAGACCCAAAAGAAGCTTACTCCTAAGCAAGCACGGTGGCAGGATTTTCTTGCGGAATTTGAGTATGTCATGGAGTACAAGCTAGGTAAGGCTAACCTGGTACCTGATGCTCTGAGTCATAAGAGTACCTTTGCCAGCATATGTCGACCCCAGAACAATATGAGGGAGTGCATCAAGGAAGGGCTGAAGCATGATAAGATAGCCCAATCCATCCTTAGCCTCATTGAAGAAGGAAAAACTCAACGGTTCTGGGTTGAGGATGGTTTGCTACTCACAAAAGGCCAGCGCATCTATGTACCTTCTCATGACAACCTTCAACGGGAAGTATTGAGGGAATGTCATAATAGTAAGTGGGCGGGACATCCTGGTCTGCATCGCACGCTGGCACTTGTAGGAGATTCCTACTACTGCCCTCAGTTGAAGGATGATGTTGGGGCCTATGTGAAGACTTGTCTTGTGTGCCAACAAGACAAGATAGAACAAGCCGTACCTGCCGGATTACTACATCCTCTCCCTATTCCAAAGTGTCCCTGGGAGAGCATTTTCATGGACTTTATCGTGGGACTACCCACAAGTGAAGGATATAATTGGATCATTGTGGTGGTGGATCGATACTCTAAGTGCGCCACCTTCATTCCCGCTCCCAAGGAATGCTCTGCTGAATAGATAGCCCAATTGTTCTTCAAGCATGTGGTCAAGTATTGGGAGCTGCCTTGTTCGATAGTCAGTGATCGATACACTCGCTTCATAGGGAGGTTTTGGACGGAGTTGTTCAAGCTTATGGGTCCCGAGCTTAACTTCTCCACCAGTTTTCATCCTCAAAGCGACGGCAAACTGAGAGGGTGAATGCTCTCTTAGAGCTCTATTTGAGGCACTATGTGAGTGCCAACCACCGAGATTGGGCAAAGTTGCTAGATGTAGCCAAATTCTCATACAACCTCCAAAGAAGTGACTCCACCGGGTGAAGCCCATTCGACGCCGTCATGGGTCAGCAACCCTTGACCCCCAGCACAATTGCCACAGGTTATAAAGGACCCAGTCCTCCTGCGTACAAGTTCGCAAAGGATTGGAATGATCAAGCCGACATTGCACGGGCCTACTTGGAGAAAGCCTCCAAGAAGATGAAGAAGTGGGCCGACAAGAAGAGACGCTCCAGAGAATTTCAAGTCGGGGACCTTGTCCTTGTCAAGATATATGCCTATGCGAGGTTGGAAGGAAGGCATAGGGGTCTCCTCAGGAGATATGAAAGACCTTTCCCCATTCTCAAGAAGATTGGGACCCAAGCCTACAAGGTGGAGCTGCCTGTCGGAATCAAGTATCACCCCGTCTTCCATGTGAGTTTACTCAAGCCTTATCATGGTGATTCCTCAGATCTGGACAGAGGCATCTCGTGACGCGCACCGATGAGCATCAAGTTTCAACATGACAAGCATGTTGAAGAGATACTTACTGATCGAAAGGTGCGACGAACAAACCAGCCTCCAATTCATGAACTTCTTATCAAATGGAAAGGACTGCCTAAGAGCAAAGCCAGCTGGGAGCCCATTTCACACTTGTTCAGCCTATATATATAGAGAGGTCATAATTTAACTCTTAAAACCCCAAAAATTCATATATGCATTTGTTCTTGTCTTTCACTGACATTTTAAAAATTCGAGTCCTTCTCAGCCATAAATTTTGGTCCTAAAATGTATTTTTTAGACTTGAATTTATCTTTTAGTTTCAATTTCTTCCAAGGATAATTACAATAAAAATTAATATTGAGTAGCATCAAATGTTCAATTACTTAATAAAATGATAAAAAGTTTGACTTTTTTACCCTTAATTAGCTCTAATGTCATGTAATTGCCTTTAATCATAATTAATGGAATTAAACTCAATAAAGGCCTTAACTTTATGTCAAGTTTTTGTAGGGCCTCCTATTCATTTGAGACATTAATGTGGGAGTTGTGTATATATTACCATATATGTTAGGCTATGCATACTCTTTAAATTATTTGTCTCACCTTAAGGTTGATGTATCACCACCCAAATGAGGGTATTTTGATAGCTATTGTTCCCAATAGGGGAAATTTTAAATTATGCATAAAATATATATTTTGATATTGAATGGTTTCGGGTCATCTTCGGGTTTTGAGTGGCTTTTCATATAATTTTCTCTTATATTAACTTAAATGAGGTTTACCATGGGTTTAAGGAAGAGATTTTCAAGTTGGTATTTAGAATCTAAGGCTTTGAGATCCTTTGTTTTGTAATGCATTGTATATAGATCATGCATAGTAATATACAATCTCCACACATGTCTCTCATTCCATTCTCATTGTGTTGACCTCTTCTTTTTAGGTTTCATCCTTAGATGGGGAGATGGTAAGTACTAGAAGAATGGGAATTGAGTATGATGAAAGTCGTGTGCTGCCTAATTCCCCTGATCAACTACCCTAGAATAATGATGAAATTCTTAGATAGCTTCACACAACCATCCTCGGATTTAAGGAGAGGGGTAAGGAGGATGGAGGAGGATAATATAACTCCTTACTCTCCTCCTTACAAGTTACATTAGAACAGGGACTTTCAGTCTCTGTTTTTCAACTCCTACCCAAGTTTTAATAATATAACTCTAGTTTTATAATATAGTTTCATGCTAATAGTTTTGAAAATTTCCTTTGAAACTTGATTTTTGATATTGAGAACTCAAGTTTTGTAGAACTCTTTTCGGAACTCTAGTTTGCAATGGAAATGTTTGAACTTTGAAAACAATTTTCATCCTAATACTCGAGTTTTTAAAACTAGAGCTCGAGTTTTATAAAACTTGAATGATAACTCGAGAATTTGATAATGTAAGGGTATTTTGGGAAAAGTGGATTGTGGGGATGGTAATGAGACACTTGTCACTCTTGTTAAAGATGAAGAGAAAAGAGTAGATATTTTACCAAGCTATAGGTTTTATCGGTGTAAATTACACCGGTATTACAAGTGGCCCCATAACTCATTTTAATTCATGTGGGCAGATTTTAAAAGCTCGTAAGCCTAATTTTCTGTCACAAAATTGTGCATACCAAAGGATAAGGAGAGGAGAGCATGGTTAAAGCCAAGTAGAAGAGAAGAGGAAGAAAATCAAACAAACCTTGAGGTAATCTTGTGTTTTAAACTTGAAATCCTCTATATAATGCAACTATGGCCTTTACTCTTTCATTTAATAAGTTTAGATTTCTTGATAAATGGATGAGTAAGAGAAAGAAAGAATCTTAAGTAACATGCACCATAAATCAACTCTAGGCATGTTTTATTGCATGTTGATATCAAGTTTGAGTTGATTTGAATATAAAATCAATTTTTGACATTAAACCCTTTGTCATGCAGCTGACCTAAAATGATGAGGCATGTATATGCATATTTGATATTTTAAAATGGTTAGAAAAGGGCGCTGGAGTGAGATTATGCATGCAGATACAATGAAATCTTGCAAAATTCCATTTCCTCCAATTTTTAGTGAATTTTGTTCAGTTGAGGTTTAGGGGGAAGATTGTGATTTTGTGTATTTTGATGCATCCATTGGATTTAGAATGCAAAATTGTGAAGGGTATAAGCAAAAGCACAATTTTGGGAAGCATTAGAATCATAAATAGTCAAGTTAGAGGGTAAGATGAGGTTAAAAGTGTTATATATATACTCCACTAGTAGTAATGATAAGTTATTGATGTTGAGCACACTATGGCATGTATAGAGGTGTTAAGCTACCAAGATAAAGGCCTAAGTGCAAGTGGAAACCACTTTAAATTCATTTGGAAAGTTAAAGCTTTAAGTTAGCAAAATTTCTAACCTTGCATCCACATTGCATTTGATTGTTGCATCCACAGTGAGATTATTGTGTGATTGTAGCCACATGACATGTAAACCCTTGGTTGTGAATGTGCATAGTTGTAACTATGTAATGATTGCCTTCGCCTTATGCAAATATGATAAGAGTAAGGTTTTGTTATTCATGTGCATGGCGTACTAGTTTACATTTAACAAATCATGCATGTTGATGTGTTCGTTAGAAATATTTACTATTGAAATTTCTTTTGAAATCTCATTCTTTCTAATAACTAACCATAGGCACAAGTTCCAAGAGTAAAGGAAAGGAGATTCTATATTAAGAGGGGATGACTTCCATAAAGATGAGCATTTTGCACATGACATGTTGTACATGACCTTTTTGTTGTATATGTGCAACTTTTGGATAATTGTATATATTAAATTCCTATCATGTTCAAAATGTGCTGTATGTATGTATGTATGTATGTATGTATGTATGTATGTATGTATGTATGTATGTATGTATGTATGTATGTATGTTAAGATGCGGAATGTATGAAGAAAAAATTGAGCATGCCACTTGGTTAAAAAAGAGTCCAAAGCCCCTAATTATGATAAAATGGGCAAATGAAGTCCAATTGCTATGAGCTTTTGCATGCAAGTATATCTTGTTATAAGTTTTCTGAAGAGCCATATATTACTTTTTTTATGTGTGCCAAATGTTATGCATGTTTGAAGTTCTACAAAAAACCAAAAAAATGACAATAGAAGAATTCACTCCAACAATTTCTCATTTTTGAAGAGTTCACCACAACTAACCTAAAAGTTCACCATAAGGAACATAGTCGAGAGCGATTTTGTTTGAGATTTAAGAAGTTTGCACAGCTAACCTCAAAGTTACCACGGCGAAGTCCCAAACCTTTTGACCAAGTGAATAGTGAAATTTCTCATGGTTTAATGGGATGTTTAAGCCTTAACTTGTTCAAATGAGTGTTTTCCCTATAATTGAACAAGATTTCATTAGAGACATGAATCATTAAATTTCAAATTTTCTAGAATTAGTTATGAATTTTTAAAATTGGGCCAAAATTTCAAGTTACCAAAGGAATAGTAACTAAAGTAGATTTTTTTTAAATTCACATAGATAACTAATTCTAGCCTTTGCAATGATGTCAAGTGAACTGAATGAAGTTTCTAATGTGTGATAAAACAAGATAAGAAAAGGTGTTACAGAGGTGCTAGTACGTTCATGTTGAAAAAGCTTCGTAGCTATTGGCTTCTTAAAATAGAACAAGGAAGAAAAGAAAAAAGCTCCAAGAAAGGTATATTCTTGAGAATCGAATCCAAGGAAGGGATTGGAAAAATATTAATACTCCACTATGCCCTTCAATCTCTACAGAGAAGAATGTACTCAATCATGAAAGAAATGGAATCGAATCTCACTTTTCCTCATTTTCTCTCTTTCTGATTTGTATGCTTTTACAATATCATGGTACCAAGGGAACTGGCTATTCCATCTATTCTTTCTTGTTGCACCTTCTTGAAGTTTGTCCATGGTGTAATCTTATCCTCAGGATACGGACCCCAACAACAAGCTTTATCCTACTTGGTAAGGTCAGTTACATGAATCGCACTTTGTCATTTTGCTTTGTCAACGCCTAAATATTTAGATCAATTGTTACCAAAAAGATCATGTTTAACAATTTCTTTAAGCATTATCTTTAGTTTCCTTTTACCCCTTTGTTAGAAAACTTTATATTGTCTAATTTACCATTCTCATTGGCACTCCTACTGGCCTTTTTTGTACATGCTCAAACCACTTCAAATAATTGCCAGTTTCTCTTTGATAGGTGCCATGTGTAACATCCTAATTTCTATTTATGAGTTAATTATGATTAAGAAATGATCTTTATGATTGAAGTTTTCCCTTGGATATTTGAAACTGTTGTTTTCAGTCATTTAGGGATTTTCACTGGGGCCATATTGTGCTTCACAGCGGTGAATTATTTTTGTTAAATGGGAAGTGCTTTCAGGTCCCCTTTACTGCGGCCACCTCTTTGCTTTACCGTCGTGATCTTTCTTCAAGTAGTGAGTAATGTTCTTGAGACACCTTTGCTACAGTCAACATTTGGTTTCGCCGTAGCCAACCTACAAATTTCAACTACTTCTCTCCATCTTGGGTTCTGTTCACCTTGACTAGCACTTTGTTTACCATGGCGAACCAACCTCCAATTTCAAAACTTTTCCTCTCAAGCCCTTTTCATTGCGACCAACTTTATAGTTCACCATGGCCAACTCCCAATTTCATCTTATTTTTTTGAGTCTCGGGATGGCTTTGTCGAGGATAAATCCTGGCTTTGTCGTGGCGAACTCCTTTCTATCAGTGATAATAAGTGATCACGCGTGGTACCACATCTCCACTCCCCGTTTCTTTTTCTTTTCTTCTTATTCGCTCATCCTCCACCTCCAACGCCTGTGGAGATCTGTGAAGGCTTGCTTGTGGGATTATTTAGGTAAGTCAAATCTATCCTTTTCACCTCACCTCCTTCATGAAAGTTGTTTTAGGTATTTTCTCTTTTTTCAATGGTAGTAATTTAGTGCTACATTGAGGATATTTTTTGGTTAGGGTTTTGATGAAGTTCTGAGTTTTGACAAAATAAGGTTATGGAAATGTTAAAAGATATTTATAGAGAATTTTTATTGGTTTATATTTTTGATTTAGATTTAATAAAAATTTATAAGATTTTTTATTGATTATTAACTCAATAGTTATTATTTTGAACTCAATGGCCTACCAAGAATTTTGTTACGCACTTCTCTTGGGTGTGGGAATATCTTTGGAGTTTATATTGATTTTTGGAATGCAAAAGATTTGAGGTTTATTATAAAATATTGATGTGGGATATTTTGGAGAAACTTGGTAAATGGAAATTAATATTTATGGTAAAGTGGTTTTGATTAAGATAAGTAAGCATTTGTGAAAAAAGTCTTAAAATTTTGGGAAAAGAGGGTAAAGTTATTAAATTCATGTGTGTGTGTGTGTATGAGATTTGTTTGCCTGTCATTACATTGATCTGTAATTATGGTTGTGTAGAGTAAATTGTGTTTTGAGGACTTGATCATGGGCTTGAATATTAGTGGCATTTCAACTTGCTTGTATGATTGTAAGATGTTTGAGAAAAATCTTTGAAACTGTAAGTATTATTGTGGTATTTGAAAATCTACAAGTGATGATTCGTTTGAGAAAATTTATCACATAGTCACTTATGAAATGTAAGTTTTCTTATGTTATGACCTGTTGGTGAAGCGGATAGTACTTTGTTATTATAAATAAATTATCTCCTTGAATAATCATATCCGGTAATGTTGTATTATGAATGAGAATTTATGTCAATAAGCATATGAATATATATGTTGTGTATGGTTGTTAACATATGGATGTATGTGTTGTATGGTTGTTGATATGTGGTTAGGGTTGGGTTGTGATGGAGATGGGAAGATGATGTTATTGGTAAATCTTAAAGTCCATGGCAATAGTCTCTGCTACTGGTCACAGTGGTTAACATGATATTAGACCTTTTCAAGTCTTAGACCCAGTTGTAGGCAGCTTTGAGAATGGTCAACTCTCATGAGTCTTGGACCTAGTTGTAGGTGACCATAGAGAGGTTTGACACCTTTTAGTCTTGGACCCAGTTGTAGGCATCAAGGAAGGGGGCTTATTGACCGCATAATGATGGTTGACTCTGGCCAAGTCTTCTATCATCATGGGTTAAAGTCCACATCAAAGGAGATAAAGAGGAGTTGGTGGAGGGAATTATATATAATATGTGGTATCTAGTGATTGATAGCCACTAGGATTTTGGTTTATTTATATGCAATGTTGTTAATCTACCAACTCTTATGTTTAAGTTATATTATGAATTATGTATAATATGCATTATCTAGTGATTAATAGACATTAAGATAGGGATTGATTCATGTGAAATTTTATGAACCTACAAACCTTTCTGTTTAATGTGTATCATTATGTTGAATGTTTAATTCGTGAATTAAGTACCCCCTTTTGATTCATAAGTTTTATCCATATATTTTTTAAATGAATTTATCCAGGCTTCACCTCTTATAATCATGTTTGTATGTTTGTTGGTTATTGGGACCTTGTGTCTCATCTTGTGGTTTTAACATTTTTTAGGAGAAGATCCTAGTGCTAGTTGGTAGGAAGGAAATAATGACAAGCTTTCTTTAGTGGATTCTTGGATTGTTTCCAAAGAAGAGGTGTCTTTTATCATTTGGAAAATCATTTGAACACTCAATGATTTCTAAGGCATTTTGTGTCTTCCTCATTGCTTCTAGCTATGTTGAAATCTCTCTTATTATGTGACTCTTTTTCCTATTATGTCTCAGACATGCCCTTACAAAATTTTCTATGCCAAGAATATAATCTTCGCCTCCTTCATGAACAACTCTAGCATCCAAAATCTTGAAAACATAGTCATTTTTCATCAGAAAAATGAATTCTACTACAACGTTTATCCCTCAACTTGTTCTAAGAAGGGTTTTCTTCCAATAATGAGCTCTACAATAATTCTCTCTAGACTATCCCTCTATGTTCTATCTTCTCTCCTTCGACGTCATTTGTTGTGTAACATTAGTTATAGTTTAGAGAAATTGGCTAAACTGTATGTGGATTGGATTTTCAGGTTGTATGGTATGCCTACAAATATTGTATTAGACCATGACCTAAGGTTCACATCAAATTTTTGGAAGGTATTACAGAAGGTTATGGGGACTAGGCTAAAGTTCAATACGCCTTATCATCCGCAGACTGATGGCCAAACCAAAAGGACTATTCAGATACTTGAGGACATGTTAAGGGCTTGTGCTATTAAGCTACCCGGTAGTTGGGATAGTCATCTACCTTTAACAGAGTTTCCTTATAATAATAGCTATCATTCAAGTATTCAAATGGCTCCTTTTTGAAGTATTGTATAATAGAAGGTGTAAATCACCCCTTTGTTGGGTCGAATTGAGTGAAGGAACCGTAATAGAACTAGTAAGATTTGGTAGATGAAACTACAAAGATTGAGATGATTCGTAAGAAGCTATTGATCGCACAAAGCAAACAAAAGAGCTATATGGATAGTAGCGTAGGCCTTTGGAGTTGAAGTGGGTGATCATGTATTCCTTAAAGTCTCACCGGTCATTGGTATTGGTAGATCCGTTAAAGCTAAGAAGTTAACTCTTTGATTCATTGGTCCCTATCAAATTTTGGATCAAATTGCCTTACCACCACAATTGTTAAGTGTGCATAATGTATTCCACATGTCACAGCTCAAGAAGTATCATCCAGATCCTTCATATGTGATTGAGCCTGAAGAGGTTGAGTTGAGAAAGAACCTAACTTATGTGTCCGACCTAGAGAGAATCTTAGACGTGAAAGATAAGCAGTTGTGAAATAGATCAATTTATCTTTTGAAAGTCTTTTGGAAGGGTATGACTCTCAGTGATGCCACTTGAGAAAACTGAAGATCGTATAAGGTGTGATTTTCCTAGTTTGTTTGCTTATGTATGTTTATATGTGATGGAAATGTTATTATATGGGTTTATGTAGTGTTTCGGTTGTGCCTGTGAGAGATATATGTTTTATTTGGTGCTAGTGAGTTGTACCTCATAATGTTTAATGAATTGGTATGTGATTGTTTGGACTTTGACGTTGTGATTTTTAATTTCCTTGATTGTCGTCAATTTTGGGGACAAAATTCTTTTTAGGTGGTGAGAATTGTAACATAAAAAAAAATAGAGAGACAAGTAAGAGAAAACGTCAAAGAAAGAATGACAAAAGAAGAAGAAGACAAAAGGAAGGAAAAACAAAAAAAGAAGAAGAAGAGGCAAAGCGTCGGTAAGGAAAGAAAATGAAGGAGAGAGAGAAAGGAAAAAATGAAGGGAAATAAATGAAGGAAGAAAAAGAGAAAGAGAGAGAGACAAGAAGTGTGTGTGTGTGTGGAGTTTGTGCATGGGTTTATAAATACCCTCATGCACTTTCTTCTCTCCATTTTCATCCGTCTTTGGAGTAATGGAAGAGGTGCGTCTCCTAGTTCATTTTGTTAGGATAATTTAGGTAAATAAAATCTCTTCTTTTCAACAAGCTTCTTTTATAAAATTTGTTCTATGTATTTTATCTTTCTAATAGTGTTAATTTTATTCTGATCAGAAGAAATTTTTGCAGTAGTATTTTATAAAGTTTCAGGTTTTGACAATATAAATCCATAATAATGTAGAGGGATTTTAATTGATAACTTTGCAAGGATTATATTTTTGATTGGGCCATTATATTATTTTATAATCATTTGTTATAGAAATGGATTTAGTAATTGCTATTTTTGAACTCTTTGGTTAATTAAAATTTTATTAAATAATTTATGTGAGTTATTGAGAATGGTATTAGTATTTACAACAATTCAGATTTTTGGCAAATGTAAGATTTATTAAATAACAATTTTTTGATGGAAATATAAATTTTAAATTGGGAATTTTGTACAATAATATGAATTTGGTGTTAAATTATGATTTATACAAATTATTAGAGTTATGAAAAGTGTGAAATTTACGTAACAGAAAATGATTGGTATATGAATATGAAATTGCATTTTTGGGTAATTAATCCAAAACTTTTAGATTAATTATGTAAATTGTGTAATAAATTTGTGTCTACATTATTGTGTAGATTGGTGTGTGTGACTCAAAATTTTGAATTCTACTCTTGGCTTCTAAAGTGTCAAGGTTAAGTTTGGAGTTGAGGTAACCAGGGTTAGTTTATTTTATATGCACTTTATGGACTGTAAAGTATTTTTGGAGCTTACTTTCTTTTATAACTAGTATGTACTCCCCAGTGTGATGCACTGTGAACATTTTTTTAATTAAAAATTTTCCCAAGGAATTAGTAACAGAGCCCAAGTATTTGGCTCCGTTCCTATAGTGTACTCCCTCGCGCAATGCACGAGAAAATTTCACTTCATAGTATTTAAAAAAGTTATCACATCCTAATTTACCGTCAATACAATGTATCAACCCAACAAAATTAATGTTAATGGAGTAACAAAAAAGGTTAACATTTAATGAAAAATCAACAACTATGAACCCTATTGCTCAATAACCAAACAACATGCAATTATATTGAAATCTGCCCTCCCTATCCATCACCACACTATAATACAAAGTTTATTGTATCAAGGTCTAGCTGCAGCAACATAACTTTGCCTAAATCAATCAATAAGCAGAAGAAAATGGAAATATTTTAAATGATTTTTGGTCAACAATCCCAATTAATCCAACCTTCTGATTGCCTGATGGGATGTCCAAACTGTAGCAGCAACCACGTGGTTGGATTTCTCCAGCAAACTGTACTTCTTTTTCCTATTCAATAAACATGCATTAGTTTATAATAGCTAATCTGAAGATCAATATGGATATCTATATTAAAAAATCCTCACAATTTGCAGATGAGGGTGAAGCTTACTTCTCACCACAATGAGGACAATTAAAAGTTGACAACAAAATCTGCACAAAATGCAAATTTTGCAGTATAGTTGATGATCACAAAAATACAAGCTATGCTATGGAATAAAGAATGACAAAAGGATGAAACCAACATACAGAAACTTGATAGCATAGTAGGCTAGTCCACTCTGCATGTTTTCCAATTTTAGTTGTAAGATTTTTTTTGTAGAGTAGTTCTAAGAACTTTGAGAAAGAGAAAGGTCAACTACAACTTCACCAAAAAAAAAAAAAGCTTGTAGAAAACCCAACAAATGCGACGGTAAAAGAAAATAGCTTGAGTATGGCCCCCTAAGTTTGAACAGCGAAAACCAACTCCATGTGAAAAAGTGTGCATAAAACCAAAAGCTTCACTCTAAAACCATAATGATAAGGGAGAAGCAATGAAGGAAGTGAACCCCATTTCTTTCTCTCGCTTAGGAACAAATTATATTCCATCAATATAGAAGATTATTAGGTTAAGCAAGATATACCCACCAACTTCAATTTCTAGAAGGGCGAAGCAACAGAAAATTCAATCAGGAAGTGGTTTTGTGAAGGATTAAGAGATGCAGAATAGAGCATCGTGAACAGAATGAGCAAGAAAAAGGTCAAGAGTTCATAGACTTTAGAAGACAAGATCCGTTGAGAGAGGAGAGGAGATCATTTGAGAGAGCACGAGCCACTGTAGCACCATTAAGAACAAGCTCCCTGATATCATATAGTGAGAGTTGAAGCTGAGAGCTGAGAGCTGAGTGTGAGGAAGAGAGACTAAGAGCTGAGAGACAAGAGAGACTGAGGAACGGGAGAAGGAGAAAAGCAGAATGAAACTTTATGGCAGAATTTTTTAATTTTGAATTTGGTTTCTTATGAACAGTAACTTGGTGAAGTTGTATTATTAGATATATTGATATTTATATGTGTTTTTGAAAGATCATGTATATGTTGAATATTTATATTTATCAATGAAGCGGTGTATTTTCAACATATATGTATGGGTGATGATTATGGCTGAAATGATTGCTATTGTGGTGATTATGAATTATGTGGATTGTTATTATTGTGGGATGTTGATGAAAGAAAAATACATGTTACTGATTGTATTGTATTATTTTATGGGATATATTGGGTTGTGTGGAAGAGATGCGATTGTTGTGTGCCCATCGGCTCTCTCACTCTTGGCCCATATTTGAGTTGAGTGTTTTAGGCGGATACCTTCCTGTTATGGTATATTCGGTGGTGACATGGAAGGGGGTAATGTTCTTGATGTGACTAGCTAACCTTCGGCTGGGTATACTAGCACTGATAGGCTGTACCACCTTCAGAATTTATAAGGGGGATCAGGATGAATGAGTAGGGATGGTTTCATTTATTGAAAGTGTTATGTATTCTTTTGTTATTGAAATTTTAATGTAATTGCTGATAAACCTGCTTCTCTTGCTTACATTCCTTTCTTGTATATTTTATAAATTGATTTTGGTTACGAGAACTTAATGTCTCACCCTGTCGTATTAACATTTTTCAGGCGAGACCTCTTATCCGAATAGTGGTCCAGGAAAGCAGGTAGAGGCATAAGAGTTTGTAATCTTGTATGCCTCCGGAATTTTGGGAATTATAATGTTTATATATTGTCATCATAGGATCATTATGTTATGATATACTCGGGATCTATTTTTAACAAATGACAACTGTTTGTATCTTAATCATGCGCTGAAGTTACAATGGAAAAATTATGGACTAGTGGAATGGGTGCTAACCCTTATATGAACTGTGCCCTTAGTCTTATGTTTGTGACAATGTGAAAGAATGAAGATTAGTGGGCTGGTTTTTATCCCTGATGTTGATTGTGCCCTTAGTCTTATATGTTGACTATTGTTGTGGATTTGTGGGTGATGTTGTGCCCTAGATCCAAATGTGTTAATCTGAAGAATTGAGACAAAGTTTTGTGAAAGTGAAAAAAAAAATTCTATCACCATGGTTAATTGTTTATTAATTGTTAATTATGATAAATGCCTTGTTTAGTAGAAAGGGTCGTTACAATGTATAAGAAAATTGGCCAAAAATGCATTTATATATATATATTATGCGTAAGACATTTTATAGCCTATGCATTGTAGTTTTCAAACATGTTATCTATCAAAAGTGTTAAGGTGCAGGCATGTTATAATTATCAAGTTATGCCATGTATATTGAGTGGTATATGTTTGATATTAATGTTCTTCGAATCTTACCCTCCCAAAAACTAGCCATGCTAGATCACAAGCTGTCAAGAAAAAAAGTGAATGAAAGAGGAATAAGGGTAAGTAGAGCAAGGGATGAGCTTTTATAACATCCTTTTGCTAGTTGTGTATAAATATTTCATGAGTTATGTACGAAATATTCCTAAACTTTTATGTACATTTTATATGAATTATGTTGATGTGCTAAGTATGCCATGGTAAGAATAAAGACAAGTTACATGCAATAGCATTTCAAAAGTTTCATGTAATCAAGTTAAAAGGGATCAAATACCCTTATTAATAAAATCTAATGAAACCTTTAAGTTTAGAAGTACACATTCCAAGGTTTAAAATAAGTCATAATCTACTAAATTTGGATGTGTATAATGAAAGATATGATTTTTCAAAGTTTAATATAAAATCTAGAAAGATAAGAATTTACTATATGAACAGTTATTCTTTCTAGATTTTTCTTTCCAGATTTTTCTGTAGTAACTGCACATGAATGAGTCTTGGATACTATTTTTTTTCATGTAGATGAATACAAAAACTTTGAATGAAGATTTAAATCACTCCATTTTGATTTTTTATAATTTTTTATAAATTTTTGAAATTGGACTGAAAATATAAAATTATCAAATGAATAGTAACCCGAGAAATCAAAATGCAAGTTTTAATTTATAGGCTTTAATAATTTACTCACCTAAGCAACAACGTTTCCAAGTTTTAATTTATGCCTTGTTTTTTTCTTTAGGCCATCATATATTGCTTATTTTTGTTCCTGTACTTCCTCCGTTTTCTCTTGATTTATGGTTATTTGATTATATATGTCCGTTACATATATTTTTTTATTCCCGAGAAAACGATGCATATAGGAGCCAAAACCTAAGGAAAGTTGAAGAACATACGTTAAAATACAAAGGAAATTGGAACTTTCATTTTTTGGGCCACTCAAAAATCTCACTTTCAATGCCATGAAATTGGTATAAATGTGTGGACAAGAAGAAAACGAGTTCAATGACACAAAACACTAAATCATGTGATTAAAATGAAGAGGAAAGAGTGAGGAAGACAATTTTCCATTCTTCTAAATTGGGTCATCGAAAAAAAAGTCATATTTTGTCCACAAAATTAGTTCCATTGTGTAGATTTTAAAAAAAACAAGAAAATGGCTCTAAAATCGTAGGAAAAGGCTTACATGTCAAGCTAATTTAGGCCTTAAGTACGTTAGGCCGTAGGCCACCTAGTAGGGGTCTTTCCTGTTCCCATCCTTATTGGCGAGTGGGAACCACTGGAGTCCCTCATGACCACGTGGTCAACATGGACTAGGACTAGCAGCTAGCGGCAAGTGTTTGCAGGTCTGGCTCATGTCATTTATGTAACGCGCCGATAGTGAGAGTGGGAACATTACGTCTTTCATTATATTTTAAGAAATTTCAATTCCTTCTCCTTTTTGGGGCATGTAAAGGTATGTTTGGCAATGTTATGAAAACCGGACCGGACCGACCGGTTTAGACCGGAAATTGGCGAACCGGCCACTGGTCCGATCCGACCCCAGGTTGGGGTCAAACCGATCAACCCGGGCGTGACCCAGTCAACCCGCCCGGTTGGAGGGTTGACCCGGTCATCTTTTTTATTTTTTTAAAAAAAATTTACAAAATTTATTAGGATGAAGGTGAAGTTGTTGGATTAAAATGGGATATGAACAATAGAAGTTAAAAAGTATGAACCACAGCTTTAGGAATTATGATTTTCTTCATTATGGGAAGGCATATATACACATGTCAGATAGAAAATAGAGGGTGCTAAGATGAATGAAGACAATACGACCAATTATAGTGTAAATAAAAACACTTTAGAAGAATACAAATTAGTATTTTCTCAACTAACCTTCTATACTATCATTTTGTTGCATGTTGATTGCTCTTGTCCCATTTGTAGAATACATGAAGGAGAACATTTTGATGTTTGAAGGGAAAACAAAATATGAGAAGCAAAAACAAAATGTCCCCTTACCATATATATTTTGCATTTTGTTAGGATGAATATTTTGAAATAGTAAATAATGTTGGATGATAGATAATCTATAAGTATATTATTGATTTGATAATTGTTA
Source organism: Vachellia pachyceras (assembly GCA_025593235.1). Taxonomy (NCBI): domain Eukaryota; kingdom Viridiplantae; phylum Streptophyta; class Magnoliopsida; order Fabales; family Fabaceae; genus Vachellia; species Vachellia pachyceras. The sequence continues at coordinate 16,642 of JANTPZ010000117.1, read as the reverse complement.
TTTTGTTAATAATGGAATTTACTACTTATTTTTTTGAAATTTTCAATAGTTTTATTGTGTCAATGTATGCTAATATTTATTTTTTATTTTTTTTATTCCTCACCGGTCTGACTCCGATCTGACCCACTGACCCTTAACCCACTGCCTTGTTCGGTTTAGTCACCAATCCGATTTTAATAACCTTGATGTTTGGACTTCAAATGAGGTTTTATTTGTTTCTAAGAAAACCTTAAATTTAAGAGTTTCATTATACATTATTTGTAGTTTTTGGAGCACAATTGAAGCTATTTTACAGGCGTTCAATGCAGTGTTCTATTATTTTAAAACTTTTTTAAAAATCAAAATTATCAAATATTTGGAATTATTCATAATATTCTTATTTGAGATAAATTTAAACTTGGAGAGTTCTCAAAGCACTTAACCAAGGTCTTTTATTCTTTTGAATGTGGTTATATGGAAGAACTTGAACTAAAGTATGAACTGCATAGTAGTAATACAGAAAAGGAATAAGTTATCGGCACATCATCTAAGCTTTGAGTCCACAAGAAGAAATCCAATTTTTTATTTAATTGAGCATGCGACTTTAAGAGATAACCCAGAAGGTAAAGATCCTTAAGAGAATCAAGAGTAAGATGATTCAAATTATGGTTCATTTAATCCTGAAATGGATGAGAGATGTAAGCGAAGGAAGATCCAAAAGATGAACTTGAAGTAAAACCTAAATATCCACCATCTTGAAAAAGCCGATGTCAAGATTGAAAATTGAGCGGTCCTCAAAAGAGGAAAAGTGAGTCTCGTATTATTTATACTTTGTCTTGAGAAAATATTTCAATTGATCTTTTTATTAATATCGTATTTCATAAATTTTTCTTAATTATATCTTTTTCTTCATAACCCATTATAATAGATATTTAGAAGACCTGCAAGAAATGACAATTGGAACACTTTTATTAGAAAGATCATAGATTATGTTGCACTTCAAGAATACATATGAAAGTATTTCTCCTAATTAAATATAAGTTATTGTTAACTTTTTTTGGAATATTAAGGAAACTAAATAAAATGATATATTTATAATTTTTAATAAATTAATTACGTGACTTATAAAATGATATATAATCAAATAATACACCTAAGTATTTCAATATATATAATTTAAAGGAGTTTATTTAGCTTAACTAATTTTTCAAAAAAAGTTAATTGGAGTTTAAATTAAGGATATGTGATATATTTTAATCAAGAAATATAATAAAATAAAGGTTTATATACACTTTGGATATTCTTTACACTCCTGATGAATTATGATTTTCGTCCTTATACTTTCTTTTCATTGTTTTTTGTATAGAAATAGATTTGTAACAATAGAATCTGATTTGCAACATTTGAATTCATGCCGCAAAAATACCAAAAATTGATTTTTATCCTTTATGTCATCCATCACTCCTATTAGTTGTTTTTTTATATGTTTAAACTCATTCTAGAATACAAAATAAGAGATTTTTTTCAAATAAAAAAATACCAACAAATAAAAAATACATTTTTAGTGAATTAAATAAATCTCTTCTTAAAAACTAATAACTAAATGACACGTATTTCTACCCTAAATTACTAGACTTTGATCCCTCTAATGGGTATGTAGACCCTAGTTTTTCATCCTACATCAAGTCCAACTTTTTAAACATTTTTTCTTCTTCTGAAACACACCAATTTCTGAGTTTTTCATATATTGAGAGTCATAATAAACAATAAAACAAACCATGAATTAAAGATAGAATTTTGACTAGGGAGGCCAAGTCATTCATCAATCAAATTATTGATAGGAATATTGTCTATGATAAAGAAACAGTCTCATTTATTACTAAAACACGTAATTTTAGAATTCAACAAAAGCATCATTGCACTAACATGCGTCCACTTTCTTCATCAAATGTCAAAATCCTGGGCAGCAACATCTGCATTAATAAAGGGAAAATAAAAGGGCTATTAAGATTATGTTTAAATTCTACATGTTTCCATGTTTTTAGATATACTAGCATAACTATTTTTGCAGTGATTCTACTTTGTAAATATGTAGCATATTCAATGGAAAAATTTGGTTAAATGGTGGGGGGATTCAAATTATCAAGATCATCCATTTTTTTTTAATATGCCTCTCTTTTTTTTCCCATTAACTACAGCTAATATTTTTAGAATAAAAAAATTGTTCATTTTTTTCTCAACCAGCTCAACCGACACGATGGAGAGAATGTACATAAAGTCTAAAAGAAATAAAAGCTGACATATATGAAAATGTTTAATTAAACACAACATACACACACACACACACGAGACAAAGATAGCTCCTCTGTTTGGTCCCATACTATATGAATCTGTTGTTGATATTATGGTAACCATTACTGGAAATTGAAAGAAATTTTGAAATAAATCTCAACAAGCAACTCTATTTTTCGGTGATAGGAAAGCACATGTAGTAACAAGACACAACTAATTTTTTTCCTTAAAAAAGGAAGAAATTGACATGTAAATGGTAAAAAGAATATGGAGTTTTCTTTTATGCTTCGTGGCTTTATAAATGATAAGCAGAAAGATACAAGCAGTTTAAGAAAAAGAAAGAGCTCTTCAGCAACAAAATCATAATAACCTAACAAGCCTGAACATAGTAATATGGAGGATGGACTAGTCCTTCTATATATTAACGCTGGCATAAGCAAGATATAATCAAATTTCTGTTTCATTGTAGTAATTAGCCGTGCATTTCTCAAAACAACATATTTGTTAGCGTATGGGTAATATCGTACCTTCGCTGAGGATGTCATTTGTATATTCTTGTATTGTTTTATTAAGGTCTCCTTCATCATTCCATTCTATCACATGCTCTTCTATTTCCACATCAGACAACTTTGGTGTTTTCAACACTCCTGGACAAAATATCTTCATTTTTGGGCATCCTGTTATTTTTAACTCATATAATTTTGGGAAAGAAGAGAACATCTTCAAGCTTGGCATATCAGTAAGTTTGATCTCATACAATCGGTTGAATGTGATCGAACCTTCTGCATCTTCATTGGTCTCATTCGTTACAATTTCTTCCATATTTTTGCAATCATTTATCTCCAACATTTCAAGACTCACCAAGCTTTTGGCAGTTGAACTTGTCACTAAATGGATGAGCTGATGACATCCAGATACGGTCAGCAGGTGCAAACATTGGAATGAAATAGAGGAAGGTGCCAACTTGAGCAAGTTACAACAACTTATGACTTCGAAGACTTTTAGGTTTTGATGAATTGGTGGCAGCTGAGAATCATCCTTCCATATGCTCTTCAGCTTATCCAAATAGGCAATGCGCAAATGCTCAAATGGTGAGATTTCCTCCATAAAATCATCACTAATGTGGTCGAGTGAAGGGAATATCTCCTCAAAGGAACAATGCTCCACGTAAAGCCAATCCAATTTCGGAAATCTTTGAAGGGAGCTATAGGGAAAGGTTAGCCCTTCATCTGTGAAACTTTCTACATAAAGAGCTTCCACTTTTGGAAAGACATCATTTATTAATATGATGTTCTCCTCATTTAACGCCATGCTTTTCATTGTGGAAATAACCTATAAGATTATAATTAACAAAACAATTACCATAATCAGTAGGGGATTTATGAGTGAATTAGATCAATTTATTGTTTTAAAGCATTCAATCTTTCTTAATGGATCACTCATCTTTTGCTAACATTTATTTTTCATTCCTCATGATTAAATATTTAAATTAGGTAAAAACATCATCGTTTCCTTCTAATTTACATTTTACATGTAAAGAGTAATAAAACTATTATCATTATCAGAAGGAAATTATTAAATTGGGTCAAGCTATCTTTAAAAAGAAAGGCAAATGTGCAAATTTAGCAACAGAGTTATGTTCATGAGCACCTATTATAATTAAATTTTTAAGGAAGTTAAGCAAAAAAGAGTAGTTTAAATTACCTAAACTATCCCAAAATAAAATAATAGACCCTAAAAATAATAAAATATGTTAGCTGGTTAACATAGTTAAAGAGAGGTTAACGGTGTTGCTAAATTTTCACCTTCATTAATTAATTATTGCTAAATTTATACCTTTAAAAAGTTAATTGTGATTAGTGTTCTTGATTAATAACTTTGATATTAAATTTGCACCTTCACCCTAGAAAATAATTTTTATTTTATTATTGCTGACAAAATCTTTTAGAATTGACCCGCCATCTTTATGTAATATCCAGACTTTAAAATAAAAATAAACCTTTTAAATCATTTTATTACATGTGCTTTCAAGTCAGAGATGCACCAAATAATAAGACACTATTTGCAATGTACCATATTCATTAGTCATCATTTGCTTATGGGCAAACTTCAATATTTAATTTGTATAAAATATTTATCTCATGCTAAAGTTTGTAGATGATAAGGAATTCTTTAAAACGTGGAAAATAATAATGTTAGCTTGTTGGACGTACCTCTTCATTACTAAAGCGATATTTGATAGTGTCGTTAAGATCAGTCATCCAACTATCTATATGAAGTCCAAATCCATTCTCTACTTGAATACTTTTAAGGAGCGGGGCATGGATGGCTCCTGGACAGAACATTGTGAATTGAGGACACCCTTTTATAATTGCAGATTCTAATAATGAAAAGATGAAAGTATAATTGTGGCTGCAAAATCTCTTCAATCTTGGTAAGCCATTGAGTTCCAAGAGCTCTAATTTGCTGAAAATGATTTCTTCATCCTTTTCATCATGTCCTTCCTGCTTTGTTATAATTTCCTTCATGTGAGGACAGGAACTGATTGAGAGATGTGTGAGATGGACCAAGCTTTGAGCAATTGATGATGTCATCAAAGTGGTCAATGCTTGACAGTATTTCACTTCAAGATGTATGAGATGGACCAAGCTTTGAGCAGTTGATGATGTCATCAAAGTGGTCAACCTGTCACAACATTCCACTTCAAGGTGTGTGAGATTTAGTGGCACAACCACTGAAGAAGACTCCATCTCTTCGCAATCTTTCAAATCTTCTAAATCAAACACCATCTCCAACATGTCACAATTGGTGACTTGCAGTTTTCCCAACATGTTTAAAGATTTAAGCACATGAAAGAATACCCATTTTATAGAACCACAACTTTTTATAATCAACGTTTTCAAGTTACTGAATGAGTTAAGTAAAAGTTGCTCATACCATATCAATAAAATCGAATTGGTCAACAAATTGGATAATTCCAATATCTCTAACTTTGGAAGTAACACCTGTTAAAAGAAAATATTATAAGTCAAAAATTACTTCTAATCCGTAGTCTTGTTTTTCGTGAAAGAACGTTTAAATGCCTTAAGTAAAGCTTTCATCAGCTATCAAGATATTGCGAAATTACTTTGAACATATACCTTATTATGGCCAAAAAGTGATCTAAATCCGGTATCAGTTGCTCTGTCTTCAATGTTGAAATCCTCTATTGTCAATCTTGGTAGATATTTGAGTTTTAATATTCTCAAGCCATTGAATATGATCCCTCCTTTTTCTACATCATCATTCGTTTCTATCTTTACAATTTCTTTCAACTTTTTACAGTCACTTATCTGCAATATTTCAAGGTTCACCAAGCTCTTAGCAGTTGAAGTTGTCAATAAATGTACAAGCAGATGACATCTGGACACTTTCAGCGTTGCCAAATTATGGAATGCAGCCAAAGATGATGCATGTGATGGGAATATCTCCTCAAAGGAACAATCCTTCACATGAAGTTTATTCAGCTTCGGAAATATTTCAAGCAGTGCTACGCACTCATCATCAATAAATCCTTTTATGCTAAGAATTTCCACTTGAGAACAACGTTCCGCAGGAAACTGGTCATTCCTTATCATGCTAGCATCGTATTTATCTAACACCATCTCTCTTGATGCCACAAATGGCTGTAAAACAAGGTTATGGTCAAACATATTAATTAATCACAACAAAATAATTTAATATTTTGTATTGGAGTTAAATGCGCTCACTACAACAAAGACAACTGCAAATGATTTTGTTACTCATTTTCTTCCTCGTCAAACAAGTGTTGATCCCATTAAATTTTATCATTAATCTTGGAAAGGAAATTAAATAACAATATGACTTGCAACAAAAAAGAACAATAACAATAAAAAATAATTAATATTATGCATCCCATTCACTGATTATGACGTGGTTGTTTGCATTGTTCTGTAATTGAAGTTAAGCAACTAGAATATTATAATTAAAAGTCTAGTAGAAACTTTAAGCTGAAACATGTACTAGGGACATTAAGTTAAATATCATAACAATGAAACTTTTATATAGTTGAGTATCTATATTTGTAAAAGCTGGATATATCAATAATTGAGCATGTTAAACGCACCTGTTGGTCGAATGTTTTGTTAAGATTAGTATCCCAAATTTCTTGATATTCTTCTGAATCCTTTGACAGCCGAACGCTTTTAAGAGACGGTGTATCAATGAGTCCAGGAGAGAATATTTTGAATTCTGGACATTTTGTCATGATTATTTTCTCCAATAATGGAAACCTAAAAGTATAATTGTACCCACAAAATCTCTTTAATATTGGCATATCATCAAAATCCATCACCTTCAATTTGCTGAAAATGATTTCCTTATCCTCATCGTTCTCTCCTTCCTGCTTGGTTATAATTTCTACCATTTCATAGCAGTTACTAATTGAGAGATATGTGAGATGGACCAAGCATTGAGCAGTTGATGATAACATCAATGTGGTCAACTGTACACATAATGCCACTTCAAGGTGCGTGATATTTTGTGAAGAAACCAAAGATGGTGACAGGTTTCTCATATTGTAAATATGGATGAGAGTCAATTTCAAATAGGAAGCAACAACATCAATCGTTTCATGAGCCTCCTCAAAGTCACCACTCAGGTTCAGCTGCTCTAAATTTGGAAAGCTCTTCCACAATGCTTTGTACGAAATAGTTGCATTCTCAACAGACAGACGAAGCATTTTTACTTTAGGGAAGTGATACATTGTAAACAGGCCACTTCCTATCATCTCAACTTGTTTAACATGCAATTTCAACTCCTCCAAATTATGAAGAACCTGCGCAATACATAGATAATAAGTTAATTATATAAAAAATGTAAGAACTAGTTAATAAATCAAAAGGTGTATACTTATTTAATGACAGCATCTTCAAATTAAAATTTGAAACTAATTATTATCAAAGTGAATATGAATTTTCAGTTTCAATCTTCCATTATGACATACAGATACTATTTCTCCTTTCTTTCTTTTTTAAAGAATATAAAATTAATGCTCATAACGTCTTAAAAATGGAGGACAAACTATTCCACTTATTCATTGACACACTAAAGATAGAGCCCCTTTTCTTTTCTTTTCTTTTTTTTAAACAGAGAGAATAAAAGATCATGTAATTATTTCATCATATATGTTAATTAAAATAATTATCAATAATTATTCATATTTTTAATTGTTAAACATCAGATCATAACTCCAATTTATTAAATATTCGAGTGGTGTGAATAATTACATAATTAAATACTCAAAAAAGTATCAAATTCAAGCATTCTTTAGGTTTAAAATTACTCTTTAATTAGCTTATTATAAAAGCAAATGACTAATGAATAGCTAATTTAGAATTGCACCTGGTCACAAGACAATAGAGGATAATTTGAGTTTAGCGTACTCTCTTCCTCATGTATTTCTGATAAACCTGAGACTTACTTTTCAAATATTTCTAATTCACGACAACTTTCAATAGATAACCGTTGAAGGTTGGGCCACTCAAGTTTGTGTCTCTGTGGATAAAAGTTGCTCAACATTCGAAGCCCATAAAGCTCAAGGGAAGTCAGCCTTGGAAACTTGAATACAGTAGCAGCAGATTCTGAAGTTTGATCATTTGCAACAATTACTTCTATACCACACGTAAATATATCAAGCTCTTCAAGATTACAAAGCATGCCTTTGGCTATAGAGGCAGGAAATATACTTGTGAGGCTTTCACAATGAGAAACATGTACACTCCTTAGACTTGGGAAAGAGACATTTCCTTGGTGGTAGTGATTGCTCCACACATTCTTCAATTTTGCCAAATGCAGTAGCTTTAACGTTTTCAACGGCACAACCACTAAGGATGGCACAATCTCTTTATAATCGTTCAAATCTTCAAAATCAAAAACCGTCTTCAACATGTCACACCGTTCAATCCCCAATTCTTCCAAGTTATTTAAATATTTCAGCACATGAAGGGGCAGAAATTTCACAAAGCAACATTTTATCACAATCAATGATTTCAAATTGCTCAACGAGTTGTGTGGAAGTTGATTAGTGTTTAAATAGGATAATTCCAATATCTCTAACTTCGGTAGTAACACCTGTAAAAGGAAAATCTGATTAAATGAAAATGAATTTTGATCACAGACATATTTTTCATAAAAGATTGTTTACCTATTTAAACAAAGCTCCCATCTAGCACAATATTTTTCAACAGATTGCTAAAAGTTCAATTCAAATTTCAAGTTCATAAAACAATAAATTAAGTAATCAAAAAAATAAATAAAAACTGTAAAATGCTAAATTAGCTAGCATAATGTCAAAGTAAGTAATTATAGCGAAAATAATTTTTGTAAATACATTAAAACAAGAAAAAAATAAGAACTAAATTAGAAGAACAAACCTGCCAAATGATTCTAGTTAAAATGACTTTTCCATTTATTTAAGTTTGAAGTTTTGTAGGAATGTAAAACAAGAAAACCCATAAGAATAATTAAAATAATATGAATATACGCTATTGTTGAAAAGCGATTTGAAATTTTTATTACCGCCATCAATCATCAAATCATAAGCTACATCACAAATATTTCAGCGGCAAGAACAAAAATTTCACGTTTTAGGTTGCAAAACGAATAATTAATTTGAGGCTTAATTATTTATTTTATTACTTGAAGTTACCTTTTCGCCTTTATTATCTAATTTTAGGTAATTTAAAAAATAAAAAACTGTGAAACTTCATAATAGCCAAATCGCCAAGCAAGTCACTGTAGTGAAAATGATTTTTGCAGGGAATTAAATTTGAAGTTTTGTCAGAAGTTAAATTAAGGAAAAAAAAACATGAATAAAATAATTTGTACATACCTTGCTGAAAAGTGATTTGAACATTTTATTGGATACGTTATCTGTTGCTGCATCCTTGAGGCAGAGATCTGCAGTAAGAGCAGGCAAATTTATCATCTTCAAGATGTGTAACTGATGAAATACTATGGTATCCGTTCCTTCACATAATTTCTCAAGGGCCTTCAAGTTTTGGAGTATCAAGCTTTCAAGGATTGGGAAGGCATCTTCATGATGTGCTGATTTCAAAACAATGTATTTAATATCATCATTACTCTCAATCTGAAGATGCCTTAAATGTGGAAACCCTCTTCCTTCATGATTGCAAAGAACATTATCAAATCCATTAGATCCATATAAATACATATCTTCAACTCTCTCCAACAACTTTTGAACCCAACGCTTAAAATGGACACCTCTCTCCAGCTCAAGTCTCAATATCTTTGAAGTTTCATGATTGCAATGCCACCAGTGCCAACGCTTTCCAATGAGTATTCTGTATCTCTTCAAATTCATATCTAAGAACAAGTTCTCAGGCAACATAGAGACATTAGGAATATGAATATCTAGAGAAGAGATTGGCAAATCCTTTAACTCGTCAAGGCTTGCATTTTCATTAGCCTCACCAGTACCTTCCACTTTCCACTGGTCAAAGCTGTTTTCCATGTACAAAACCTCCAACTTTTTGAAGCTAGATAGGAGTTTCTCTGGAATCACTTTGAGTTTGAAGCAATAGGATAGATTCAACAATTGTAAAAAAGTTAGCTCTACCAATTCCACTGGAAGCCGTTCAATTTCAGAGTATGCAAGACTTAAGACTTTTAGTTTCTTCAAGCTTCTAACCCCTGTTATATCTTCTAGCACACAAGAATGTAGACACAATGCTTTTAGCTTTTGTAGGAAGCTAAGTGATGGTAGTAATGAAAAATGCAAATTGGTAAATGCCAGCAGTTTCAACTCCTTTGAAGATTTGAAAAATGTATTGGGTATGGTCAAATTACGTTTTGTACTATTCAACAAGAAGAATTGTAATCTTGGAGCATCCAACTCTTCTGGAAGTTCGGTACTAATATCACTCTTTTCTAAGCAAATTCCCTGGCAAGCTTCTAGCCTATTTTCATCAGGCCATTCTTTCAACATTCTTTGCCTTGAAATGAATGTGTGTAATTCATCGGATGCAATTGATAATGCAGTATCCCGAAAGACATCGTGTATTGTAAAATATTGACTAGAAAAGTTATCAAGAAACAAGTTTAATGATTTGAGCTTCCTTACAATATCAGAAATTCCAACCTGGGCTTCTTCCATATCTTCTATGTCATGAAGAAAATCTAACCCCACGGAGTACATGAGAAGGTCTCCAATTGAGGGATCATGGGATAGCAAGGCAGAGAGCAAGAAAATATTTTTATTCTCTCGGCTTAGATGATCATAGCTTAACTTCAAAGAGGCATCCACCTCTCTAATTCCTGTGATGTTTCTCCTTAAATGATTTTTCCATCGTGCAAGGTAGTCTTTCCACCCATCTAGATCTTTCTCCTGCAATGCCTTGGCAGCTGTAGCAATCGCCAGTGGCAAGCCTCGACACTTCTGAACAATCTCAGTGGCTATAGATATCAACTCAGGATTGCATAAGCCAATAGAAAACTTAGCATTAATCCTCTTAAACAACTCCAATGCTTCATCGTCTAACAAAACATCCACTTTGATGATTTTTTGACATTTCATGCAGTTTGACAGCAATGCTTCATTCCTCGAAGTTAGTAAGATTTTGCAGCCTTCGTTGTTTTTGCTATAATGTTCAACATCAGCAAAGGGAATTCCAACTTTGCGCAAATCAATTTCCTGCCAAAGATCATCCAATATTAGGAGCATATTCTTCTCTTTCTCCAACCTCTTCCATAGACGACAAGCTCTAACGTCTTCAGTTTCTTCATTTAATGACATGCACAGCTTCTCAGCAATCTGGCGTTGAATCTTCCCAACATTCAATTCGTCAGAAACAGTTGCCCATATCACCTTTTCAAACATCTTTTGATTCTTCTCCTTCATTTCTACCTCTTTAGCTATGGTGGTCTTGCCAACACCGCCAGGCCCACACAGTCCGATCATATTAACATTGTGATTCCGCAGTGCCTCCAAAATTTGATTCATAATCGGAACTCTTGAATCTATCCCTTCATTGCTTTCTCCCTGGCTTAATTTAGGCATCGACTGGGGAGGAAGACGATACGAAACTGTATCAAAGTATGCGTTTCCACAGATGTCAGCAACTTGTTGTGCCATTGCCTTCGCTCTTTTGCTTAGTTTATAGCGTAACCACGGGTTGGGACATGAAGTTAAGCTACACTCTCTTTTTTCTTGACCCTCTTTACGTAATTGTTCTACTTGCTCTGATATCTCATCTACTTTGTGCAACCAGTGAAGAACTTTCTCTTCAATTTGTTCTACATTGTTTGTAGCCTCATCTATTCGATGTTGAATGGAGATTCTTTCAAGGGTGAGTTTTGCAAGTCGTTCATTGAGTTGCTCAATGTTTTGTCCATAGCAAATCAGATAAAGAAGATGCTCCCCAATTAGGTCGAATAGTAGGTCTCGAAACTTGTCAACCAAACCACAAGTATGCTCCATTTAATTTGTCCTCTGTTAAAAAGGTGTAGCCAAAACTCAATTAGACTAGGCCTTGTTAATGCAGAAATATCGGTAACCTTCTTGAAAGTAGAAGTCTAACCTTTTTGTTTCTGAACTAATAAGGTCAATAAAATGTTTCCTTGTTTTTCTTTCTTTCTTTTTCTACACCCTGTGAAAGTCAAAGCAAAAGTCATATCATTCGAATGATGACAAAGACAATATTGAATTATTTTGAAGTCAAGGTGTTTTAATTTTGCATTTATACAATTTCAGAATATGATCATACTAATTTTTTTTATCCCTTTTTGCTAATAGATGTTCTGTTTGAAAAATAGAATTAATTTTTTTGTTGCTTTTATTTGAATTTCTAAAACATGCCATCATGTGGCTGAAGTAAGGTAATATAGGCGAGCTAATTAATCACTGACCAATTAGGAAATAAGTTTTATATTTTTGGACTTACAGTACCAGGTGTGAAGAGAATATTACTTGTCCTTGATATTTTGCTACAAAAGTTGAAACACGAGTTGAATTGCAATTACAATTTTGATACTTTTAAAACGAAAAATTAATCTGCCTATCCTTGTAGCTTCAACTTTTTTTCAATCAAGTCCTTGCAATTTTCTTATCATGTCCTTTTACAATCACATTGACATGCTTTAATTAGGTCCCTCTAATTTTTTTTCTCCTCATATCCTTATAGTTTCATTTAATGTTTAATTAAGTCATCTCTATTTCTTAAAAATTTTATTCCTTAAAATTAATTTCAATTTTAAAGTAATGATTATATAATTTTCCAAAATAATTCATATAATCATTTGGTAATAAATAATTAATTAGAATAATTATTTATTATTAAATATAAATTAGATATAATTATATTACATTTTTGGAAAATTTTATTATTATAATTCAATTTTCTTATAAGAAATATGATTTCAAAATAAATAATGTATATGTTTAAATATAAGTTTTAAAATAATATTTACATAAGATTAATATTATAATTTTCTATTTATAGAATATTAATATTTTTTAAAGCATAAAGAATATAAAATTTTAAGGACCTAATTAGAATAGCATAAAACTATACGCAACTTGCTAAAAACGAAAAAAAAATCACAAAGACACAATTAAAAGAAGTCCAGGCTTTCTAAAAAAACAAACAAACAAGAAGTCCAGGTAGTACTGGTAATGCAGTCCAGCCTGCGTTCCCAGCCCTAGATTAGTAAATGGTCCGGAGAGTGAAAGGAAATGAAAGGAAAGGAATATGTAGAAGAAGAAAGTAAAAGAAAGGGTATATGGTCATTTTGCAAAAGTAAAGAAAAAGTACGGGCAAAATAGTCATTTTAAAAAAGTTGAAGAGCATTTTGGTAATTTGATCCAATTTTTTTAAAAACGACTCTGGAAACCTGAAAATGCAAGAAATAATTTTCTAAGAAATATTTGAGGTAGAATGGAGGTAAAAAAAGATGTAAATAACATCCGAATGAATTTTTAATAATATTTAATATTTGGATGAGTCATGAATTTTCAGCTAAATGGAATTATTTAAATTATTCATAAACCTCAAATATTTAGTTTTAAAATGAGAAAAAATAACTCAGAAATTTAAAAAATTTATAAAATTATTTCCAATATAAAGTTAGAAATAGTTTGCTAAAATGGAAAGAAAATTATGAAAACCCCGTAAATTAAGGTTTTTGAAAGAAAATTCATTAAGGGTGTTTTTTAAAAGTGAAATAAGATAAGAAAAATCATAAAACGATCATATGAATTATGAAAACTTTTAACGGCCATACACTAGTCAAGTGATTAGTGAATTCCCGAAAAACATTTTTGAAAGAATTAATGTTCCTGGATAAAGTAACCTTAAATTAACTAAAGGGTTGTAAAGTTAACTGTGGGTTTAAAGAAGGAGGCACATGTTGTCTTCTTACTTAAAATTAAAAGTAAAGAAGATATTATATCCATGCGGTAGAATATATCAGTATAAAATTACTTTATCAGTAGAAAGTGGGCCCCACAACTTAACAATATGTGGTCTTATTCATCTAAGATATTTCAAGACCATTCAAGAGGCTTCATTTTCGGCCAAAGAGAGGAGAATAGAGAGCGAAGAAGCTAAGGAGGTTAGGATGCCAAGGGAGGAAGAAATTCAAGCAAAATCAAAGGTAAGATGTTGTTTTAAACTTGAAATCTTCCATAGAATCAAGTTATGAGCATCTATCTTCTTTTTAATCTATTTATTTTCTTCCCTAATAGTATTATTGAAGAGATCAAGAAAGGTCATATAAAGGTTCTTGAAAGAGAAACTGAAGAAAAGAATAAATTGGAAGCAGTAAGTGTAATAATCCAACTCTAAGAATGATTTGAAACTTGTTTATGTTTGGGTTATGTTTGTTTGAAGTTGTCTGGAATTTTTGGATGTTAAACCTTAACGAGAGTTGCTGCTGCAAAAATGATCTTGTATGCAGATGAATTATTGTGTTAATTCATTATTGGGAAGTGGACTAGAAGTAAGATTATGTATATGTATATAAAGAAAAGTTAAAACGGCCAAATAAGTATTTTTGCCCGGTAGAGAATTGAATGTGCTTTAACTAGAAACCTGAATAATTTGATTTGGAATTTTCTATAATTATTTATAACTTTTTAAAGTTTGTCAAAATTTCTGAATTTTACCAAATGAAAAGTGATAATCAACAGAAAAGCAAGATGATTTTTAAAATTTCACTTATTTTGTTAATTCTATGTTCTGGAAGGTATTCAAATTATCTAACATTGGTCTTTACTACTCATAAAAGTATACTAAGGAAGGTGTGACATTTTTCGCCCAAATTCATGCGTGTATTATCTAATTCTAACATGGATATTTGTGTATTTATATAAATAAGTTCTTAACGTTGATTTATATTATGAATACTATAAGAATTTTTTTTAATTTTATTACCGTTACATGATTTTTTTTAAAAAATCACATATATTCCTTCTAAAAATAAAAAAATAAATCATGCAAAATTTTTTATCCAATATAATTGTCCCTAAAAAACTACAGACAAGATTAAAGATCATTAAAATTATCAAGATCCACAGATTATTAATTACCCTCTTTCTCATCATATCAATTAAACAATGGCTGTCCATTGAATATATATATATATATATAAAGGCTGTCTATCGAATATATATATATATATATATTCTGAACTTACAATGAACGATGTGAAACCTTGCAATCTGAACGTATATAAACCTCTGATCTACCAATAGTAATCAGCTTCCCCTAATGCTCCAACGCTGATCACCGACGATACCACCTTTTCCTTGTTCTCTTTTCTTGTGGTGTTTTGAACAACTTTAAAATGCATTCTCTCTTTCCATATGGTGTTTTGAACTTTAAAATGCAGGTGCTTCAAACAAATCTAAGGCTTTAACAGAAAGATGATGGATTGTGGGAAGAAACGGGAAAACAAACACCAAATAAACAGCAAGAAAGAAGACGAACTCAGAACCAATGACAGGAGTGGAAATAACTCTTTTTCTTAGTTTTTCTTTTAGCGATATGAGGAGTGAGAAATTCGAAATGCAGTGTTTTTAGGGTTTATCTTATTAAAAAAAGCCCAGCAAAGTAAAATTGAGAATGAGATCAGTACCAAGAAATGTGAGCCAAAAAAGCAAGGAGGAGCAGATTTTGGATATTTTTTCAACTTTTTAACACGATAATATGAAACGGGGAGAAAACAGAAATCAGAAAATAAGATATTTAAGAACAAGTTGAGAAATCAATAAACACAGAAGAAGCAAGGAATGGTATGAGATTATGAAAGAAGACAATCACAAGAAACAAACGAAAAAAGTGCCAATTACAGGAAAGGAATGAGTTCAGCGAGGCTGTGCTTTTCTGGGTCCAGAAAAGAGAGAAATAGAACGTATATAAAACGGAAAATTTCTGAGAAAAATGTTAAAGAAGAAGGAGAAGAGAAATCAGGAAAATGCAGAAAGATGAAGAAGCAGATCTGAGGACGTGGGAGGAGCAGATAAACAAAGAGGAGTCAATTCAATAATGGAGTGAGGCGGCATTGAGCCATGGGACCCACGTACCAACCCATCCTTCAGTTTTGGCATTTGGTTTCGCGAGAGAGAGAGAGAGAGAGAGAGAGAGAGAGAGAGAGAGAGGCTTGTGGCTCCCACCCGACATTATTGGGTGTGAAGTTTATCTGTTTCGAGGGACGGAGGCTGATCGATCAACGCATAGCCACTAGCGACTAGTTGCATTGCATCTTTCCTTTCGGCATAAACACTGCCAACCTTTTTTCTTTCCGTGAGTTTAAAATCACAGATTCAAACTTTTAGATCCGTTCGTTTTCTTTCTCAGAGTTTAAAATTACAGGCTCAACCTTTCAATTAAAAGGGTTTAATTGGGTTCTACCGGGCTTTTTCGGTTCCAGCCAAAGGGGTGGATCAACATAATAGTTATCGAGAAATTTACCATTAGGTCCTAAACAGAGAAATTAATAAATAAAATGTTCTAAATATTAGTAAAAGTACCATCAGGTTCTAACAGTAGCTGTTCTGGTTATCATTAACAACTTCATCAACCATCAATAACAATTGGACTAGCTACAGTTGAGATCTGATGGTAATTTTACTAATATTTGAGACCTTTTGTTCATTAATTAGGTTACTTACACTACTAGAAAAAAATGATTTAGCGACAGAATTAGCGACGGAAAAAACAGATTTAGCGACGGAAAAAGCAGATTTAGCGACGGAAAAAGTCCGTCGCTAAATCCGCCGCTAATAAAAGGGTCGCTAAATTTAGCGACGGAAATAGCGACGGATAATTTAGCGATGGAATTAGCGACGGAA
>JANTPZ010000116.1:0-42137 GCA_025593235.1 Vachellia pachyceras | reverse complement strand
GACCCGCCAACGTACGACGTTTACAGCGAGCAAGATGGAAGGCTCGTCTTCTCTGGGGTCACCGCCGATAAGAACGTCGACGTTCATCTGCTAGACACAAAGACCGGGAATAAGATCGTCGCCACCTTCTGGAAACATCCTTTTGCGAGGTTCACGCTTTTGTACTCTCATGGTAATGCTGCTGACTTGGGTCAGATGCAAGAGCTCTTCATTGAGCTCAGAGCTCACCTTCGTGTTAATGTCATGAGGTACTTCTTTTACTGCCTCGTTTTTCTTCTTTTCGTGTCTCAAATTCTCATGTTTATTGAGAAATAGATGAAATGGGTGTTCTCAGCTTTCTTTCTTATTCAGGGCCGCTGGGTGGCTTTTGTGGTATTAATACATCACGAATGCTGTTTTCCCCATAAATTCATCTTTTTTTTAAACGTTTCCGTTTCTGCGTTTAAAACCACTATGCATGTCTTCGTGCAATTTATTTTCTTTGAAGCTAATTTTTCTAATAAACTTTGTGTTTTTTGCATTTCTGGAATTATCAACCAACCAGTTTGGCTGCTGTTTCTCCTCTACTCCCTACCAAAAAAAAAAAGCAAAGAAAGAAAGAAAAGAATGGTAGTTCCTAAGCTCTAGTTCAAATCTGATAAAACGGTAGTGGTTTCAGATGATGAAGCAAGCAGACCTGATCTCTTTGAAAATTTGAGGCCTTGTCGGTCTAGTCTACTAGTATTTTAGTGATCAGTTTCCATCTAGTTTTCTCTGTTAATAATCTGATTTTACTCGACCTCACGAGTCATAGGATGTTCACTTATCTTTTGAAGTAAAAAAGTAAAGCTTTTCTGAATAATTTCTTGAGACCTTTTGTTATATTGCAGCTATGACTACTCAGGATATGGAGCATCTTCAGGTAAGGTAAGTAAATATAAATCTTGTGATTCTTTTTCTCTCCCTCTCTCTCCTTTTCCTGTTATTTCCGGGAGTTGATTTCAAATAATCTCTCACTGTGCCACAAATAAACCTCACCATAAGTCTAAGGTGATGTAATAGAAGTAAGATTGGTAATGACATCCACTGATTATCTAACTTTGCATCTGATATTTGATGTATATATGGTCTCTCCAACTATGATAGCCATCTGAATTCAACACTTATTACGACATAGAGGCAGTGTATAACTGTTTGAAGAGAGAATATGGAGTTAAGCAAGAAGAATTAATCTTGTATGGTCAATCAGTTGGAAGTGGGCCCACAGTACATCTGGCTTCTAAATTACAGAGGCTAAGAGGTGTTGTTCTTCACAGTGCGATCCTTTCAGGGATAAGGGTCTTGTACCCTGTCAAGATGACATTTTGGTTTGACATTTTCAAAGTAAGTTTTGCCTCTGTGTGTTCATTCGAATTTTTAAAGCTACCCTGATCTTTTACTTCTAAATTTTTATTGACGAAGGTCCTTTCAATCATTTCAGAATATAGACAAAATACAGAAAGTCAATTGTCCAGTGTTAGTTATACATGTACGTATATCTTTCCTAATATGATTCTTGATCAGCTTCCTGTAGTTATGTTTCTTTATTGCCATAATTTGCTCAAGAGTTTCTATCTTGAACTCTTGTATTAAGGAGATTGTTCAGATTCCATGTTTTGCTCGTTTTGAGAATGCGCCATTGATACGGAAGCTTAGCTGAGCCTTGAAGAGGGTAGGGTAGGATGTAGGATGGAGAATTAAGTCTGGAGGGTCAGTTTCAGTTATATGGATTTATCATCTACTCAAAACTATTATTGTTTGAAAAATGGATATGTTATATCATGTGCATATTTGATTGCAAATCTCACACAATTCAAACAGTTTTAGACGTTTGCGCATAGCTTTCAGATCTTGTTTCCACGGCATAAAAACCTTGAGAGTCCATCAATTTCTTTTATTATGGAAAGGTGCAGCACTTGAGTTTCTTCCACAAAGTGCCAACCATAGTCATATCATGATTCGTATAGCATGTCTCCAACTTGAGTCGGCAGTGAGTGAAGTCTATGTTTGATATATGGCAAGCCTCAAGTGAAAATCAAACAAATAATACTGCTCAATTTTTCTCCCCATTACATGTCTATCCTTCCTCTATTTATGCTAACGGAGAATGGATGGGTTCCTAGCAAATTACTTAACTACCCCTAATCTCCTAAACATGATTCTTGTAAAGTTCGTTCCGTGCATACAGGATATAAAGAGTGGTCAATTGGCAGTACATTTGCTTTGTCCAAATGCTTCTCAGTAAATAAATGGATATAGTAAATGTGTGTATAGGATATAAAGAGTGGTCAATTCAGGGTGAATCCCATTACGTTGAAAAATTATATGCAAAGTTCATAGCTAATGCTACGGATTCATATGATTTTCTTCCTCTTTCATGTTGAGCAATGCTCTATTCGTGTTGTGATTTATAACTTCAAGAGACATTTTGTGTGTTGGTATAAAAATGTCTAATATCATCTAACATCCCTAGAGGGAGAGGATCACATCATTTGGCTAGGCATCTGACATTACCTACAAACCATAGGGATCTCACACATTCTCGCATTTTGTTGGCTCTATTAACTTCTCTATAAAATATCAATTGTATCCTCTTTGAAAGATTCCGACGTTGAAGGAATGAGAGATGACAGAGTTGTAGCAAACAAAGAACAACTCGAGTTATTTCATAGTGAAGAAATTCATTTGATGAATTCAATAACATTTCCCTGTCGCTAACAGCAGTTTTGTTTGTCTACAAAACATTCTAAGCAGGGAACAAATGATGACATTGTTGATTGGTCTCACGGGAAGCGATTGTGGGAACTTTCCAAGGATAAATATGACCCTTTGTGGGTTAAAGGTGGGGGCCATTGCAACCTTGAGACATTTCCAGAGTACATCAAGCACTTGCGCAAGTTCATGAATGCCATGGAGAAACAAGCACTCTCAAATCAGACAAAGCAACAACACAATCCAGATCCTAGTATTACTGAATCCAAACACAACAAATGTCTAATATTTGGTAAAAGATAGTTGCATCACTTCTTCATTCCTTTGAAGTTTTCTTAAAGACTTGTAGGGAGGACAGAAAAATCGCGTTTGGATTGAAGATCGAGCTCAAAACTCCGCAGATTTGCCTGTGATGCTGCTTTGATTCTTGTGTTGAGAATTTGAGAGACATGCTATGAACTAAAGAACGGAAAATGGTAAAACCAAATCCTGTTAAGATAGCCATTTTTAGGTAGGAAATTGTGCTGAGTGGTCATTGCCTTGCCTAGCTTATCTACCAGTGTTGGAAAATTTGAAAGAATGTACTTGATTACGCTATCTGGCAGTTTTGGTGAAGTTGAGATTGTGTATAGTGCCACCATTATTCTCAGAAAAAAAAAATTGTTCTTTTCCTAATGCTCATGCTGGTTAATCTTAGTGCAAATTGTTAGATGTTATGGATATTTTGAAGGCTGATTAAATGGCATCCTCATCAAGTTTTGTTTCCACACCTTCCAAATCTGACTTTCACTTCTTCTTTTTTTTTTTTTTGTTGGGTGAAATCCAAATTTTGCTTAAATCTAAAATCATCTATGTAGGTTTTAGTGTATTTTTAATCCAACTTTTTATATAAAACAGCATATTCCCCATTGACATGAATTATATAAAAAATGGATAATTAATTTGTATAAATTAAAAGGATTGGCTATGTTAAATACTTGTAAAAATCGTGTACCAAAATTGTCTTGTGATGTAAACCCCCTATGCTCAGTCAATCAAGATAATATATGCATTAAATAGAAATAGTTTGGTGAGAAAAAAATATAAATTTAGGAGATCAAAACAAACTTTCTAACTAACTCTTGTATTAAAGAGGAGGTGGCTAAATTAAATATAATCCGATAATTTTAAATGCTAAGAACGAAATTAAAAGTTAAATCATTACTAAGTAATTGATTTTTGAGCAAATACCAAGTAATTGATTGAAAGCCGATAAATTCCTTTTCGATATTAAGAAAAGAAACGATTACAGTTAAATGCCTAAAATCAGGAGTTTTCAAAAGGGAAAAAAAAGGGAAGGAAGTGAAGTTATATAGTACGTTCAATTTTAAATATAAGAAAAAATTAATTTTTTAATGTGATTGAAAAAATTAAATAAATTATTTAATTATAACATATATTTTGAAATCTTTATGTGCATTATTAGATTATATATCAGTTTATAAGTTAGATAAATCATTTTGGAGAAAATTGGTAAATATATATCAATTAAATAACTTACTTAATTTCTTCAAAAAAAAAATCAATTCTCTTAATTTCGTCTGGAAATAGTATTTTATCATGAAGTTTTAATTTTTTTTCAACCAATAGAAAGTTTCTATATGGAGTGCAAAAAATGACGAAATCATTCCCAAGTTTCTCAAGATGCTTTATTGGATATTCAGTGAAACTTGAATGGGTGTGTGTTTGGGAATCCGTTGGAAAAACAATTTTATGAATTTCAAAATAAGTATATGAGAAGGGTTTTATCTTAACTTGTATGCAATGTAATTGAGAATTACTTCCGAAACACACACTGAATCGTTCCCATAGTTGGCCAATGACCATAGTACTTGGAGAGCTTTTGGCAGTAAAAGTAAGTTTAAGTGCATGTTTGGAATCCATGTTGGAATCATATTTATACGAGTTGAGATAAAACTTTTCTCACATACTTACCTCGACTTGTATGAAATCATTCTTTTAATAGATTTCTAAACACATACTTAAAGGGCCATCAAAGCACCTCAATAATTAAAAAAAAAAAGGCATCGTTCTGTAGCAATAGAATACCAACCTCATTCATCACAGGCATGATTTATGTCATTACCTTAATTAATGCCATTAATGAATTGTGTGATCTCCGCTTTAATGTTTGATTTTTCATCTGGGTTTTCTCAAGACGAATCAGGAGGACCAAATGTGTGATTTGGGTGGTTACAATGGGACCGCGAAAAAGTTTCCTGTGGGTATGAGTGTTCTGGTGGTTGCCGACGACCCAATTTGTCTCCAAGTGTTGGGAGACTCTGCTTCTCAAATGCCAGTATCAAGGTTAGTATTTGAAACTTCTTTTGCCTTTAATCCAGTAAATTCCAGTTTTCATTGTTTGCTTTGGACCTATAGTGTTCAATTACAAGTTTTATACTTTTCCTCCTGGCGTTTAATTATGCTATGTATAAAAATACTCCTCCAAATCCTTGATGTATGATCTGAGTTAGGAAAATAGAGGGAATTTAGAAAGATGGTTAGGATGTTTTACAAAAAAATGTCATATAAATTAACTTAACTAACATTGCTAATACGATCAAATTAAGTAAATAGATCCTATGCTCGTATAGATGTTTTGGTCACCTAGTGCTCAGACACTGTTTTGTTTCCAGTTCGGGTCCTAAAATTTCTGAATAATTTGTGTTGGGCCCGTTCTGTTTTCTGCTGAAGTTAAAATCTTTTCTTTAAATTTCGATTTTTTTCCTGATAAACTTTTGAGCAGTTATATCAATATCAAAATTGTTGCCACTTTATTCACTAGGCCTTTATTAGTAGATCTACTTTCAGAGTCCCTGTCTGGTTTAGAAGTCATTGACTTTATCTCGTATTTGATTTATGGTTAATATTACAGTTACTACAATTAATCAGGCGATTAAGGCTTTGAACATGCTAAGGGAAAACAGGAACAAGTTTGACGTTGTCATTAGCGATGTGAATATTCCAGGCATGGAATTGGATGGATTTCAGCTCCTTGAGCTAGTGGGACTTGAAATGGACCTACCAATGATCATCAATAAGTTCAATCTTGTTTTTCACTTGACAGTAACTTGGATTTGCTTCTTATCCTTTAAGTTATTTGCTTGGTAACTGAGGAAAGTTTCAGATCTTCAAATTCTGTCATTATTACTATTGGCATTGTTATTGTTGTTAGAGAGATATTTTCTCACAATTAAGAATTACATTGTTTGATTCACTTGAACCACACTGTTTTGAACTTTGATGTTGGCCAGTGTTGTCAGCATACAGTGATACAAGATACAAGCCTTGTGATGAAGGGTTTTACCCATGGTGCATGTGACTATTTACTGAAACCTGTTGGAATGGAAGAGATTAAGAACGTGTGGTTGGAAGAAAGAAGTTTGATAATAAGGCTTCTCAGTGGAGAAGGTGAGTGAGGAGGACCCATCAACACAGGAGAAGCCGCTTGTAGTTTGGTCGGTTGGGCTGCACAGGAAATTTGTTGCTGTGGTTGATCAACTGGGACTTCAAAGTGAGTTTATGGAACATAACAATTAAAATGTAAGGTTAAGGTACAAAAAATACTCATGAACATCTATCACAAATACGTTTAATATCATATATCTTTTGGAGATGCAAAAGTATGCATGACTGTTCAAAATGGAAGTGAAAATGTCATGACCGTTACATACACATATGCAAAAGATCATGTGGGCACCATCACAAAAACTAACAATGTTAAATTATATTTTCGCTCCCATTTTAAATGTCCATCCATAGTTTCATACCTCCGAAAAGTATATGGTATTGGACGCGTTTTTTATAAAAGTTAACGGGTATTTTTGCAGAAATTCATGGCTTGACAACTATAATGATTTGTTTTTATACTTACTAGATAATGATTTGTTTTTATACTTACTAGCCCAAGGTGCGTTTGCCTGCTGTTATTGCAGATGTTGTTCCTGAGAAAATTGTTGAACTGATGAATGTTGAAGGGCTTATAATCGAAAATGTGACAAGCCATATATAGAGGTATAAGTTCTACATTCTTTCATTTTGATGGAACTTAGTGTCACAATTAAATTGTGCCCTCTTAGGTTAAGTGAGAGCAAGGTTTTAGATGTATTTAATGCCTAATGTTAGTATAAGATATGTTCATCGTCATTTTTTGTTGCAGAAATATAGGATCTATCTTGGGAAGGCAACTAAACAAGCTAAAACTGTTGCTGCATTGGGTGGTGAATTATCATACTTGCAGATAGGTTCATTAGAGAACAATAAGTACCCATCGTCGACACAGAAGAAGCCACGTGTAGTTTGGTCAGTTGAGCTGCACAGGAAATTTGTTGCTGCAGTTGATCAATTTGGACTTGAAAGTGAGTTTATTTAACCTGGCACATAGAAATTAAAACTAATGGTTTGATATCTGTAATGATTAATTTTAAACTTATTAGCCTAAGGTGTGTTTACCTGTTATTGCAGATGCTGTTCCCAAAAAAATTCTTAAACTGTCGAATGATGAAGGGCTCACATGCCAAAATGTGGCAAGCCTTCTACAGGTAAAACCGTACAAGTTCTAAATTCTTTCATTTTTTGATAGAACTTAATGACCTCATCATGATTAACCTGTGCCTGCTCTTAGGTTAAATGAGAGCAAGCTTATAGATGTATTCAGTGCCTAATATTAGTCTAACTTTTACGTAAGTCGAGACAAAATTCACCTTACATACTTACGTGTAATTCCACAAGTTGATACAATTTGTGTTGTCGAAACATAGGATGTATCTTAAAAAGGGCAGCTCAGCTCAACAAGCCAAAATTGCTGCTGCATTGTGATTTAGCCTTGTTGTGGCTACCAAATAACTGAGATGAAAATATGCAGTGCAGTGAGGAGGGCAGTTATCTACGATATGATGCAATTATTCTGGAAGTAGACATAAGCTTTTAAGTTAACGCAATTACCGGCATGATTTGATGCTTCTACGGTGAGTGATTACCGGTTGAGTCTAATCCATCTGCCTTGTCGTCTTGGTTCTGAGTGTTTGATTTTCCCCCCATTGGTACACTCAATATTTGATTCTTGGTGTGAAGAGAATTTTTTCTTGAATCGTGGATTAACTTGGGTGAAGTTGGTGTTAAATTGTGTAAGAAAATATTTTACCCAGTAAAAATGGACCATTCAGATTTTACCAGAAAAAAAAAAGAACCGCTTTTCCCGGCGGTATGTTTGTTTGGGAATAATGCACACAAGTCAAAGGTAAAATTATTCTTGTATACTTACTTCAATCTGCGAAAAAACACTCTTCCAATGGAGTACGAAGTTAAGGGAGGTAGCAATCGATGTTTGATTAATAACGAGAAGACCTCTGTTTTTTTTGGGTGTCCAAAAAGCATTAGGATGCAAAAGAGTGAAGCGGCATGGGGTTTTGGACCTTGTTTGACAACAAAGTGTTTATACCTATAAGTACGTTCAACAATTTTTCCGTAAAATGAGACAATCTCCTCCACATATTTATCGGCAAGGACGAAGGTGGGGCCCGGGGCTTGAGATTTTGTGTCCCGGGAGAGGTGGTCCCACAAAAAGGGACCAATGAGGGAGGGAAACGCGGGAAGGAGTGGGTTCCTCCGAGTTTGTGAAGCAGCTTTGGGGTGGCTTCCCATTTGTTCTGCCAACACGGATTCTGTCAGTCCAAACCCTTTCACTTCCATCAACCGTTCATTCAATCAATGCCGTGTCCAGAGAGTACGACGCCGTCGCATCAGACGAACAGAGGGTGGCCCCCGCCCCCCGTTGGATTTCCCACGTCGTTACGATCCCGGGTCCCGGCGGACTACTGCGGTGGGGCCCAATCCGATCCCTCGGGGCCAATAGGAGCATGAAACGTGGCGGCATCTGAGAATGGGAATCGGCGAAGGTGGGGGGATCAGAATCAGAGGAGCCTAAGGCGGCACATGGTGAGATGAGACAATGTGATCAACCTTGTACGCTGCTCCTCCATAGTCCACCCTCATAGCCTTTGACCTGCGTGAATCAAAAACAGTGATACATTAGTATTACCCCTAGGCACTAACCCCCCACGCGTCTCATATCTTTTCTTTTTTGTTTGAAAAAAATAATATTGACTCTATTTGACAATGCGGTAGATAAGTACTTTTATGTTAATTGAGATAAATATATGAAACATATTATCTCATTTCGTGAAAAAACACTGTTAAATAGTTACATGACACGACCACACACGCAAACATAGTACTACGTACCGCACTTGTTTTGAGTCCATTGCCTTGTCTTGCACGCCTTGGGAACCCATTCCAGAATCTAACTTGACAAAAAATTAACAAGAGGTTTTAAGAAATAGAATTAACCATAAAATGATCATAGAGATTCAAAAAACTACTATAAGGTCTTAGGAGTAGCTGTTGAGATTGTTCATGAAGGTTGATAAAGTTGTGAATGACGACTTAAACAGCTACTTATGGATCTTATGGTAATTTTATGAATATTTGGGATCATTTTGTGGTTAATTCTGTTGTTTGTGACCTTTGGATAGTTTTTCCTTCAATTAACATGCAATGTCACTTTCTTCCACTTAATTATAATCATCACGCCTTAATAGAATGGATTTTGACGGTTTAAGTGTCACCTCTTCACCTTTAGTCTAGCATAGAATGTTGATATATTAAGAAAGTTAAATACATTTTCTACAAGTATTTATATTTATTCTCTCTCTGAACCAATTTGTCTTACTTATAAGCTGATTATATATATAAGTAGTTTTAATTAATTTCTTTAATCTCCAAACAAAAGTAAACTGGCTCTTATATTGAGGATTGATGGCAATATGTAGTTTGTAATGCGATTAACACTGCGCTCTGAATCTTATATTGATGATAAGAGGTTATGCATTAGTTTAACATGGGAATTTATCAAAATGGTGGGATATATACACATAGGCCATATTTTTAATCTATTTCCCATGAATCATACAATAATGGATATTTTTCAGTTTTAAAGATAATCATACATCTATTGTAATCAATCGGATCAAGAGACAACCAACTCATGCATCTATTGTAATCTATCGAATCAAATCCATAATTAATTTTTATTGGTGGGTAAATACATAATTCATTTTTTGTTGGTAATCTAAGGCAAACTGGGCCTATGGCTCCCCGTGATTTCCTGACGCCTTTTTTTGAGTCCAATGCCTTCTTTCAATTGGATCATGTAACCTATGGCAACCGACAATTCCGGAGCGGGGATATGATTTTTTGCACGTCCCTATAAGGTGCTCTCACCAAGGACAGATAATCCCCTCCCAGCAAGCTCGGCCTTAAAAACACAAACAATGAAATTATCCATACTTTATGTATCATATACCTATTGTAAAAGCCCAGAAATAACATACCTTCATAATTAGCAAAAAAAGGCGGCGGGGTTGTTGACTTCACATCCATAACTTATCCTATAAATGGATAGAATAATGCGAGAGAGCCGCCAGAGTTTTTTTTTTTTCTTGCTGGTGAAAATATAATTCAGAGATGATTGGCGCGCTCACTCGCTTGGCTGGCTAGAGTGTTAGACTAATTAAACCAAATAGTGTTAATGATCCACCTAATCCCTTTTTTTCCGTTTCACACAATTAACAACAATCATCATCATACATGATGATGATGGGTGATGATGATGGTGATGGGTGATGTGTCGTGTAATTATGTGCTTTTTGTTTGGCAAAGGTCTGGTGGCTGCAGGCCTTTCTCATGGTCACTCATATCTCAGAATGTCATGTCTGCTTGATTAGCCTTCAAAAGTCTCACACACATTTATGTATGTATGTACATGCACAATTGCTTCTGTTTAATCATTTTAATGATAAATATGTAAATTTAACAATAAAATTATTTGACAGAGCATCCAACATAATTAAATTTTAAAAATCGTTTAAATTAATTAAAATTACTCTTTTTTTTTGTTTAACCTCATTCATGAAAGTTGCTCTAAGTAATTTATATTTCTAATGATAATTTAAACTACACCTTTTTGCTTAACTTCTCTTTATTTCTTACTCTTTTTTGCTTAACTTTTTTTTCCATTCTTTTATTCTAAAAATTTAAATAAAGATGAGTAGTTTTGATTCCTTGAAATATATCAGCTCGTAAATGATGTTGCTAAATATGCACTTTTATTAATTGATTATTCTAAATTTACGCCATTATTAATTTATTATTACTAAATTTACATCCTTAAAAGGTTAATTATGTTCAATGCTCACAATCAATAATTTTATTGTTAAATTTACACATTTACTTTTATTTCAAAACATATTTCTTCACGTATCTCATGATTTTTGTATCTTTATTTTAACCTTTTTTTTTAAGTACGTGGAAAATTCTGTCATGATATGATATTTCAATGATACCTTAAAAATGCATTAAATTTGCGGGTTTTTTTTTCAATTTGATTAATGAGGATAAAGCAAAATTTGTTTATAACTCATCAATATTTTAATCTAAGATTGTTAAATTGTTCATGGCTCCAGAAAAGACTGGAATGTTTAGATTGGTCCAATGAGTAAAAAATTGATCTACAACTCACAATATCATGAGTTCAAATCCCACTAACGATGTGAGGGTTTTGTTAATAATCAATCTATAAGCACATTTGTAAAGATTTTTTAAGCCTGGAGACATACCTAACAGTACTGATGAGTCGCTGGATCAACTCACCGATTATTATTATTAT
The DNA here is from genome assembly GCA_025593235.1 of Vachellia pachyceras. Classification (NCBI taxonomy): domain Eukaryota; kingdom Viridiplantae; phylum Streptophyta; class Magnoliopsida; order Fabales; family Fabaceae; genus Vachellia; species Vachellia pachyceras. Next base: position 30,643 of record JANTPZ010000116.1, on the reverse strand, counting down.
TAGTAGTACCACAAACGGGAACTTGCTTTTAATTTTAAATGATTCCTCCTTAATTAAAATTAAAGAATTGGTCCGTTTGGTAAAGCGGTGGATAAGTACTTTTATCATTTACGAGGTAAATATGTGAAGTAGATTATCTTGTTTTGCGGAAATTGAACTTGCTTTTGGGGTGTTGAGAAGCTTTCCCAAACACCTCTAGTATGTGACTCAACTTTTAAAAGTTGAGACATTTTAATTTGTTTGACTGAATGAATAATGGCAAAGATTGGTTGTTCGATCGATTCATGACGCACGTTCGGAAATTATTATTACTATATGTCTATATCCAAACAACCGACAACAACAGTTGAAGTCTTCGGGTTGTATTAGGTAATTTGAAAAATTGCCAATCTGCTCTCTTCCCTACTGTTCAATTTCCACAAACAATTCAATCAATTTGGCATAATTATTTTTTATTCATGACTTTTGAAGGCTATTTAAAAGGCATCCTCATCAAGTTTCTGTTTCACCACCTTCCAAATTTGACATCCCTTCTGTTTTTTTATTGGGGTTCAAATCCATTTTTTTATATTTCTAAACACAAAAGCTTAATCTAAAATAATCTATGTAGGTTTTAATGTATTTTTTATCCTAACAGTTTACATTTTAACAAAATAAGCGGCATGTTAATTAAATCTAATCCTATAATTAGAATAATAATAATTCAATTAAAATGTAAAATCTAGAAATGAGTTTGGCTTTGGTTCAAAAAAATAAAGCCTAAACCCTCTCTATATTTTAAATTTATAATTTTTTTCATTTTGATTACATAGATAGGGTTTCAACTATGCGAGTAATTTTCCGTTAAAAGAATTATTTTAAAAAATCGAGACATCTTTTATAAATAAATAAATAAATAAATTATTTTAAGAAATCGAGACATCTTTTATAAATAAATAAATAAATTATTTGTTTAATATTTACAAATTAGCCGTGAAACTTTTATTTATAGGTGTGGTGAACATACACACACCTTTATTGATACTCACAAGGCCACATCCATCGAACTAAGACAACAACATTATTTTTTGTTACTGAGCAATTGGATGAAAGCCAAGAAATTACCTTTCCATAATACTGAGAAAGAAACGGTTAGACTTAAATGCCTAGAATCAGGAGCTGTCTAAAGGAAAAAAGAAAATTGAAGTTTTATGGGAAAGTTTTGATTTTTTCACAAGCAAAAAGGAAACTTGTATATGGACTGCAATAAATGAAGAAATCATTCCCAAATTTCTCAAGATCCGGAATGGGATTTTCAGAGAAACTTAACAGAATTCTTCCCAGAGTTGACCATAATGCTTAGATGGAGAACTTTTGGCAGTTACTTACAATTCAAGCAAGTTTAAAAGGCCATCAAAGCACCTCAATAATTAAAAATAAAAAACAATTAACATTGCTGTAACATACAAAACACATTTATCACAGGCATGATTATGTCATTACCTTAAATCATGTCGTTAATTGATAATGGTAATGGAGCCAATTTTGAGAATTGATTATAAACAGTTTCTACACGATTCAACAATTGAAGCTCCGAGATAGAAAAAATGAGGGTGGATGGAGCATTTTGTGTGTACGAGAAGTAGAATATAATTGCCCAAAAAGGTCTCGTAGAGAGAGACTGAGAAGAATATATAAAAAGAGGGGAAGCATTAGCAAGCTCGCATTATTGTAGTTTCATGAGCAATTAACAATTAACAAATCATTAAAGGCGAAGGCTTTTTCTGTTTTGTTGGGAGAAAAAGTTAACGACAAATACCAGAGAAAGGCCATTTCGCAGCAGAGAGAGAAGAGACTTTCACTAAAATACTAAAAAGATTTCTGTTTTGTTTTGTTGGGTTCAACCCCTTCACTCTTTTCTGGCCGTAGCCATTGGTATCCATTTCTCCAGCTTTGCTTTGTTGCTTCCTTTAACATCCCCCCCGGGTTTCAAAACCCTCTCCTCCGTCTCTGTTTCTCCGTTCACTTCTTCTGGTTATGCTCTGCTGTATTTGCTGCTTTCGTTGGCGAAAACAGAGCCTTGCATAGTCAAGATTCAAACTTGCTCCTCTGGGAATTGTGATCTCTGCTTTAGTGTTTGATTTTTCATCTGGGTTTCTCAAGATGATTCAGGAGGACCAAAGGTGTGATTTGGGTGGTGACAATGGGGCCGCAAGAAAGTTTCCTGTGGGTATGAGTGTTCTGGCGGTTGACGACGACCCAATTTGTCTTAAAGTGTTGGAGACCCTGCTTGTCAAATGCGAGTATCAGGGTTCGTATTTGAAACTTCTTTTGCTTTTAATCCAATAAATTCCACTTTTCATTGCTTGTTCTGGACCTATAGTGTTCAATTACAAGTTCTGTATTATCCTCCTAGCATTCTCCATCTAGTTATGATATGTGTAAAAATATGATCTACCCGCTCTCATCGAAGTTTTAGCCACCTTATGCACAGGCACTGTTTTATTTCCAGCTCTGGTCCTATATTTACTGAATGATTTCTGTTGGGCCCGTTCTGATTTCTGCTGGAGTTAAAAAAATTTCTTTAAATTTCAATTCTTTTCCCTGATATACTTTTGCTCAGTAATATCAAAATCACAACTATTTCCACTTTTCTGACTAGGCCTTTATCAGTATATCTAATTTCAGAGTCCTTGTTTGGTTTTTAAGCCATTGACTTCATCTCATATTTGATTTATGGTTAATGTTGCAGTTACTACAACTAACCAGTCGATAAAGGCTTTGAAAATGCTAAGGGAAAACAGGAACAAGTTTGACCTCGTCATTAGTGATGTGAATATGCCAGACATGGATGGATTTAAGCTCCTTGAGCTAGTGGGACTTGAAATGGACCTACCAGTCATCAGTAAGTTCAATCTAGTTTTAGTGTTTTATACGTGACAGTAACTTGGATTTGCTTCTTGTAATTTGTTGTGTAACCTGAAAGCTTCGAATCTTCATTTTTGTCATTATTACTATTAGCACTGTTGTTGTTATTATTACGTACTGTATCTGAAATAATTAGAGAGATATTTTCTCACAATTAAGGGATAAATTGTTTGATTCACTTGAATCTCACTGTTTTGAATTTTGATGTTGATCCAGTGTTGTCAGCCCACAGTGACACAAGGCTTGTGATGAAGGGTGTTACCCATGGTGCATGTGACTATTTACTGAAACCTGTTAGAATGGAAGAGCTTAAGAACATATGGCAACACGTGGTTCGAAGAAAGAAGTTTGATAACAAGGATCAGAATAACGCTTCTCAGGTGGAGAAGGAGAACAATATGGCCGGGGAAGTGAATCCAGGCAGAAGTTTAGAAAATAATTCAGATCAAAGTAAAATGCTTGGTAAAAGGAGGAAGGAAAATGGTGGGGATGAGGAAGAAGATGGTGAAGACAATGTACAAGAGAATGAGGAGGACCCATCAACACAGAAGAAGCCACGTGTAGTTTGGTCAGTTGAGCTGCACCGGAAATTTGTTGCAGCAGTCGATCAGTTGGGACTTGAAAGTGAGTTTATTTATATTGGCACTTCGAAATTAAAATTAAGAGTTTGATTACTATAATGATTTGTTAACTAGCTTAAGGTGCATTTGCCTATTATTGCAGAGGCTGTTCCGAAGAAAATTCTTGACCTAATGAATGTTGAAGGGCTTACAAGGGAAAATGTGGCAAGCCATCTGCAGGTAAAAGTTCTATATTCTTTCATTTTGATCGAACTTGACGTCACGATGCTCTTAGGTTAAATGAGGACAAGCTGTCGAATGCATTCAATGTCCAATGTTTGTCTAACTAAAGCCCACTCATTCTGTGTTACAGAAATATAGGATCTATCTTAGAAAGGCAACTCAACAAGCTAAAATTGCTGCTGTATTGGGTAGTGAATCATCATACCTACGGATGGGTTCATTAGAGGGATATGGAGACTTTTGCACGTTGTCTGGTTCAGGACGGCTCTCATCAACATTTGCATCTACTGGAATTTTTAGCAGACTGAACTCTCCAGCTGGCTTGAACTTGAGAGGAATTGGTTCTTCTGGACTGATCCAGGCTGGTCAGTCTCAAAACGTGAGCATAACCACAGCCAGGCTTGGAAATCTTCAGCCATCATCTATCTTGTCTGCAAACTCGAGTTTATTTCAAAGCACTCCAACACCAATAGAACTTGGTCACTCTCAACCAAGCAACTGTACCACTGGTATTAGGCAGTTTAGTTCAGTTGATGAGTCAGATGGTTTTGCAGTTGCTACCGGATTCCTAGACAGTAAAAGTACTGTTAGCGGTGCAAACAATTCTGCACCTTGTGCCTCAAGCAATCATTTGATGTTACCGGGAAGCTCACAGCAATCTCAAAATGTGGGAGGATTTCAAAATCAATCTTCTTTTGGAGCTGCTCATTTGAACTCAGAATCCTTAGATATTTGTGGTTCCAATTTGTTGGACAATACACGATGCCACGAAAGCTGGCAGGGCGCGGTTCAGCTATCTAAATTTCCCTCTAGTTCTTTGCCATTAAACGATACTTTTGCTAATGCTCAGCTACCTTTCAGCAGCATAAATGTTTCTTCCTCCAATACTTACTTCACTGACAACCCAGTTGAGTTTTCTTCTGATGTGCCCCTCAAGGATCTTAGAGATGATCTACAATGTCAAGAAGGTCTAATTGGAAATGTGGTACAGTCTTCACGCTACCCGATAAGGCAGAACTGGGAACTACATAAGCAGGATTACAACCAAAACATGAACTGCAATTTCAATGCTGTGAATTCATTGGTTTCTTCTAATGGAATCATCACAAGCACCACGGAGCAGGGTTTAAATGAAAATAATACATGTAGCAAGAGGGGGGATGCACCTTTCATGGACCAATTCAATGGTGCTACCCCATCACCCTCACAGTTTAACGAGGATCAGAGGTTCCCTTCAGATGTGAGATTCAAATCTCCTGATGCACACCAAGATGGTTTCTTTCGGAATATTGGATGTTTGGATGACATAATGAGTTCAATGGTTAAACGGGTATGATTAAATATCCAGCTTAGTTTTCTTTTTCTTCCTTCTTTTTGAGTTCTTCTGGATCCTATCAAGATTTTTCTAGTGAATTTATTATATAACTTGCTGCAGTTCTAACTTGTGTATCAAGTTATCAACCTTTGAAACTGTATCACATCACATTTTTATAAGCATACTTCTATAGTTTTACGTACGAACTTGATGTATGTATGCTTGTTTATAAACATGCTACGTTTGGCTACTATGTTCCAGTTTTCCCTGTATGAGTTTCATGAGTCTATATAATGCAGGAGCAGCATGAGATGATGATGATTGATGGAGATACCCGATTCGATGCTTACCCGATTGGATCTTGTATCTGATGCATCAAGAATCTTTAGTACCATCTGCATCAGAAAACCCACTCCTCTCTGGTGTCTGTATCATTATGTAATTCCTCTCATCTAATGTATCTATTTCTGTTTCCTGCTACTAGGAGTTTTATTTCTCGTCGCAACTGTGGACACAGTCAAATATGGTCCTATTCTTTCCTTCTCTATTTCTATTTCCATGGTTGTAGAGGTTATAATCTGCATCTGAATTCTCTGTTAGAGCTTTTCTAATGCTTTTTTATTTAAATAATCAATAACAAAGTTTTATGATTATATATGTGTGTGCGTGTGTGAAATCTACTTGTTGAATTGTCTTAACCTATTTGTGTATATTGAAGAAATATTATTTATCAGGAATCTTGGAAGTTACAATAACAACTTGCAGGTCAAGGCAGAAAAAAAGAACTTGAGGATACTGTCGTGGTTTTTCTCTCGGTAAACATATCCAAAATGAATCTTTTGAAATACTTTTATGAATCATAAACAAACGAGGATTGGATGGGTTTCTCATGGGAGAGAATCTGAATTCGATTTACACACTTGAAAAGATTCTTATCCAGATCCCTGAGTATAGATGAGATCCTTCTTCACAGTCAAATTAATGGGAATAGCTATTGGATTTAATTTGGTTAAAAAAACAACTATGACAGAATATATGAATATATTAACTTCTGGTTTGGGTGAGTGCGTGGTCGTTGAAATCTGAATACGCACTGCATCTCTTTGACTTTCGTCGGATACAATTACACCAAGCAAAGTCAGAACCAACCCCACTCATCTTTCCCAATTGTCCATTTCCTGCCGACTAACATGTTTAAAGCAAATTAACAATTCAAATGACCGAATGCTTCACATTATATAGTTGACTCACTCTAAAATTTTCAAGCCTTTTAAGAATGGAGGCTTCACTAAGCTTTAGTAGAATCCTCAGTGCTTCTTATTCTATTATTTTATTTTTGGATAACATCCTCACTACTTGATAACTCCATGGATGTCAGTGAAAATTAAAAGTGTTTTGCTTGTGCCAAAGTCATGTTTTAGATAGACTGGACATGTACATTCATGAGAAGAGGAATTCTTAAAAACATATAATACACACCAATGAGAGCACTAGTCCCTAAACTAATATAAATGAGTGAATTTTACTTGGCATCTTGCGCGGTTAACTATAGTGTAAGAATTAAGGATGCAAATCTACTGAAATCAAGTGGTAAATTTATGGGCCCTCGCCAGATCAGATGCACTGACAACATCATTGAAGGAGATTGCATCAAGGTAAATATTGCCGTTTATGCATTGCTACATGTGTAAGTAATGAAAATTAATTGATACAATGTAAAACAAGACAATTACAAACACAGAATAACAAACTTTTTTAACCTAAGTCTGTTGAAGATTCAAGCTATTTCCTTGCATGCTTGTATAAAAATCACAAGAATAATTAGTATAATATAATCTGAAAATCATACAGCTCATTCTCCTTCCCAGCCCACTTGACGTGCACGACGTTCCCACAACAGAGTCAACTTTCTCTCCCGGGTGAGCAAGGCCACAGCCCGCTCTCTTGCCTGTTCACATGTTTCAGTTGCAGCAACACATTTGTCTGCTTCCCTCTGGTATTGGGATGCCACTCGTTTCGCTTCAGCCAAACTAATGTTCATATGCCGAGCATGCTCTCCAGCAACAGCCTCTTGCAACTTCAGCTCTTCTGTGAGAAGGTCCACAAACTGCTTCTCCATCTCCTGCTTGAGATCCGGATCATTACTTCCACAATCTGTTGAGCAACACAATTGAAGTCATTCGTATGTGTTTTGAGTAGTGAAGTTAACTAGAAGCTTGTATATATCTTTAGTGTACTCATTTTTAAAATGAATGATCTTGTATGAGTTGTGCCTAACAAAAATTTGATGCAAATTAAAATGGTTTAAAATCGACTCATGGGCAAAGCAAGACATTCCACATCTAAAACTAAATTTATACGAAATATTGGTATTTGCACATAAACATAAGAGTGGAACTATGTCTTTGTGGGAAAAAAATTAGCAAACATCACAAGAGAACCTGAATTTTGCATCATATAGATTGATGGAACTAATTAACAAACCATAATGAACTAGAAAATAAAGGCTATGGTAGTCCTCGTTAATCACGAGACATACGGAGTAAAGGACAGTTCATATATCTGAATGACTTAGTTATATGAAGAGTGAATAAAAGATACATAAAATGACAAGTTCTATGGCCATGAGAATGAATTCCCACCAGAGACTGAGAGGTTTGCCAACCCTGTGAAAGGACAAAAATGAAAGAAATGAATCAGTTTAGATTAGCAGCTAAGCTTTGATAACACACAACAATAAATTAGAAACAAACATAAATAAGAATTTTCAACTAAACCAAATAGCAACTTAAGACAAAGTTTACATCAATCTCTATATTGTAGCCATAGATTTGGTCGAGGACCAAAACTCTATATGAAAGTAGTAGTTAACAGAGAGGAGAAACTAATTGTCCCTTTAAAAAATTAAGCGGTCATTTAGTAAGGCAAGCATGGGGAAATTTCCCCATCATCCATTTCTAACAACAAATTTCCCACTCCACAAATTTAACATTCAAGAAACAACTCCTCATAACAGTGAGGAGAGTTTGGCCAGCTCGATTAAGTGAATTCATCTAGTGGAACAAAATGATGGAGAGACCTTATACTTCATTGGAGAGTCACAGTTCTATGTCTATCTGAAGTTAGAACATAGTCCTTATTGCCGGAGTCCAGAAAGTAACTACTGGCCTATCCAAGAAACTAAATAAGTAATTTTCACTGGCGCGCACAAATGAAATTTCTGCCGACGCTGGTGGAACCTAGAAACTACGAAAGGTGAAACATGAAATGGGTTCTCATGAGGCTCACAGGATCAGACACTCTTCAACCACTGAAAGAGGAGCATATTTGTTTCTTTTTGAGTTTGAAGCATGTAAGGTCTAACAGCAGCTTGAAAGTGATTAGGGCGTTGGGGGAGAGAAACACCAAGCGCCAATAAGTTTCAGTGATCCAACCACAGATATGCGTATCCTCTGTTATCATTAATAAAAAAAGACACTTCGATCGTGATTTCTAAATGAGCAATCTGCTCCACTTTTACTCGGACAGACTGATCGGATCAAAATAGTATAAAAGCTTAACTCCAGATTATTTTTTCAAGAAAAGATTTCAGAACGAGATCAACCGACGAAGCTCTCTGAAACCATGTTCCACTGCCGAAAGACTATTAAATAACAATAGATCACAAATCAAGAGAAAGCCAGAACGAAAATTTGGGAGCGAAAGTCGTTACCGGGAGCAATCTGGAAGAGGGACAAGGGAGGAGGGCAGTCACAAACGCAAGGAGGACAAGAGACATTGGAATTGCGAAGGTTGATAGTGTTCTTGAATCTCCAGTACAAAGCAGGGCCACACACGGCCAAAGCTGAAACCACAGCAAAAACCACCAGGCAACCTCGCAGGCAAGCTCCGGATCGACGTGACATTTTTCTGGGGAAGTGAGATCTAATCAAACCTGATGAGATTATCTCGAATCTCACTTTCACGTATGAGATTTCTCGATTTGATATTGAAGGAGTCAGTGTGTTCCCAAATCTGTAAAATGGAAAATCCATGCTGAACCCAAAAAAAAAAAAAAACTTTCCCCAAATAAAAAATTTATTTAAGTAATGGTTCAATTGATTAAAATATTTATCAAGAGATTCTATTGATCCAGCGCATGTTACTGTCAATAGGACCTCTTGATAAATATTTTGATAAATGGGACAGTTTCTTAAATAATTTCCTTATTTTAAACTTAGACTAAATTTTCAAAAAAAATACGAACTTTGGGCTGTTTTGTTTCTATTTTAAAATTATTTTTCAACGCAAGTGTTAAAGAGTGGAAATAAAAAAACTCTAGTTGGATAATTGTATTAAAAATAACATTCAAAAATAACTATATTCAAAAGGGTGAAGTTTCAAAAAAATAAAGTCATCGATCAATAAAATGTTTCTCAATTTTTCTAAAAAAAGATTAACAATTTAATGCTAATCTTTTTGTAGTATGATGAATTAACGTTTGAATATTCGTTGAAAGATATACTCATATTTAGTGTCCAACGGTGCTTTAAATACGATTATCTCCCATAAAAGGATATATATACTTAACAGAAAAAATGACCCATGCTACCAGTAAGGGAGTATAGAAAAAAGGATCAGCCCCTTAGAATGTGATAACATTTAATGCCCAACAAAATGTTTTTATAGTTCCAATTACTTATTATGCTTAAAAGGAGTTTGAAGTTGAAACAAACCCAAATAATAACACTATTCTTACATAAGAACCCTAATGCTCTTTTCTGCATAATTCATGTACTCATCTGGAAAAGCGGTGTAAGAGTGTTTTTACTGTTACGAGGTAAATATATGAATGACATTATCTCAATTTACGGAAAAAGACTGTTGAATGTGCGTTTGAGGAGATTAAATGCTCTCTCAAACAGACACTATTTCTAGGTATAAAGGTCAAAATGAAATCTTATACCTTAATTTATATGCACATTCTCAAAAACACAGTTTATGATTTTTTTTTTTGTGGGTGAAAGAGCTGGAAAAGAAGTGCAACCTGCCAATAAGCTAGAAGTGGAAACATCAAACTAAAAATCAAATGGGACTTGGGACTTGTGTAGAGGTGATAACAACTGAAATTGTATACAAACATGGGTAATTGAAGCATGAGAATGCTTATGCAACATGAACCAAGAAATCCTCTAGGCTCTAGAACTTTCATTTCATTTTTTTATTATTTTTATTTAAAGTCTGAAGTTACTTGGGCTTCAAGAAAACCTTATAGACTTGGCCAACTACGGTTTCGGCCTGAAAATAGATACAGTTCAGCAACTATACGGTTTGTGGATAAGTTTTACAAATAACAATGAGGCATTTTTTGGGCCAGTTTAAAAAAAGTTAGAGAAATGTTTTTATCATGAGGTAAATGTGTGAAGGAGATTAACTCATTTTGTGAATAACACTGTTGAACGTGCGTTTGCGATGTTTAGAAACTTTCTCAAACACCCCCAAATCTCATTTCATTTTTTATTATTTTTATTTAAATGCCTTAAATTGAAGGGGGTTTTTTTTTTTTCAATTTTACTCTTGTTAAATGAGGCTATGGATGGGAGAGAGAAATAAAAGGAGTCGCATTTAAGTATGAACTAAATAGGTACGGTTGAAAAATGAGCATTAATTGTTTTGCAAGTAATTAATATTGTGAACCAAGTCATTCTTTTAGAAATAACTTTGTATTGTGGATGGGGGATGCACATCATTAAAATTTTCATATTAATTATAATTTAATCATTCATTTATTATGTACTAATGAATATCAAATAGAGATAAAGTTAATAAATTGTTAAACTTTAAGGCATAAATAATGAAATTTAATGTTTTTTTGGTACAGTGATGGAAGTAGTTATAGAGAGGATGAAGGAAGTAAAGAGAATGTTTGTTTGGGAACACTGTTTTCCTAACGGTACACGTTCAACTACATTTCAAGGACCTACCAGAAGTGTTAGTTTCTTTCATGAATTTTCCTGTCTCCATGATGTAAGAATTAACCTTCCTTTTCTTTTTTCTTTTTTGAAAATCTATAATTGAAGTAAAGAGTCTCTATTATTTTTTTTTGCCAAGTGAAGTAAATAGTCTCACAATTATGTAAACCAAAATAGTTCTGTGACATGATATGATGGAACAACCAAGCAGTTTCTTTGGAGTTACATTCACATTTGTGGCTTGGGCTGCAAGAACTCCATATTTGTCCAAAAGCGAAAAGCTCTTGATTTCCCACTAAGCAATAAAGCATGGTCCTCACAGCTTCAAGATTCAAAAATAGACCTCACTTGAATTTACTTAAATAATTAATTTATATTGAAAAATACATGAAATTTACTTATAGTAATAATCTCCCTTCTCACATATATTAATTGTATTTTTAAAAAAATTAATATTAATAGAAAAAATGACAAACCGCAACCTTATCTGTCAAACAATTAACCAATTGATGCCGTTTCCTTTGGGAGCAAGATTGAGAAGAAACGAAAAAGAAGGAAATTGAGAAACACAAGGCAAATTCACAAGGCGTTTTCTCTTTCTGGCGTGGTCCAGAAATTGACGAGGCTAAATGTCACGTAATTATCATAACATCAACTACTAGAAACTGCCACCTCCTACGTTATGGTACAGAAGCCTCCACGTCACACGCGCCAAAAAATCCTTCGCATCATCGACCTTAAAAACCCAAAATCCCTTATCAAAACCAGCGGCATACACAATCCTTGGAGATTAACATATCAGGAAACAGAGCACACAGGACAGGAAGCTGAGCTGATAAACCCCACAGCACAACAATGGCGAAGAAAGAGATGGAGGTGGTGAGGAATCTCGACGTGGAGCGTTACATGGGCCGTTGGTACGAGATTGCTTCGTTCCCGTCGAGGTTTCAGCCTAAGGATGGAGTGGATACCAGAGCCACCTACACTCTGAACTCGGACGGTACAGTGCACGTGCTGAACGAGACCTGGAGTGGTGGGAAGAGAAGTTCTATAGAAGGAACTGCTTACAAGGCTGATCCTAAGAGCGATGAAGCTAAGCTCAAAGTCAAATTTTATCTCCCTCCGTTTCTGCCAATTATTCCAGTAGTTGGCAATTACTGGGTTCTTTTCATCGACAACGATTATCAGTATGTTCTGGTTGGCGAGCCTACTAGAAAATACCTTTGGGTAAGAAAAATTTATCAGCTTTTTTTAAGCTTTGTTTCATTGGGTATGTGATGCTGTTCGTGGGATTGTAAAGTCTGAGATTTCTCATACATTTTAAGCAACTCTAGTATATAGTATAGCATGGCGTCCTTCCCAAGCTTGGTCCTTGGTATTCATATGCATCAGTATATATAAACTCAGATCTTCACATTATCAAAGTATTTTAGTTTTATCTGTATGATTTCAAGATGACTACTCTCTTCGAACTCTTAAAGGTTTTTTTCCATAGAATATGCTTGGAACTAGGGGGATCAGGATGAAAGTGTCAAGTGAAGTGTATTTTAGGTCGGTCAAAATTTTGTTCGACTGTCAATGACCTTGTAGTTCAGTTCAGGGCATGAAAGCTTTCGTGGGTTTGATGTGTTTATAATCTGATGCATTAGTGTCTACCTCTCATCAAGAAAAAGGGTAAAAATAGTACTTTCCTGGTTTCAGATGTAATACCCTAATTTATCGAGGGTGTTGTGCTGGATGCACTATATATAAAATTAGATGCTGGAAGCATAAAAAAAAAAACATTCGGTGTTAGATGCATCGTAAGTAACATACAGTTGTAGATGTAATTAGGAAATAACACTAAGCAACGATGCTCCTTTACGAAAGAAAAAATTATTTGAATGGTTCTACTTCTTGTGTCGTCATAACTTCAAAAGATATTTTTATTGTGTGGTGGATGTAGATTCTATGCAGGAGCAACCATTTGGATGAAGAGATATACAACATGCTGGTTGAGAAGGCAAAGGAAGAGGGATATGATGTGAGTAAACTTCAGAAGACACCACAGAGTGATCCTCCTCCAGAAGGAGACTCCCCTCAAGACACCAAAGGCATTTGGTGGATCAAATCCATTTTCGGAAAATAAGGTTCTCAATCATTTCTTGCTCATCAGATGGAACCTTGTTATGGCTGTCTGTAAATAATAATGTGGGGTATAAGTATGTGAACTTTTTTCATGTTTGATGCCTCTACTATTATTATATGGGTTGAAGGATTACTAACCTTTATCCTGTCTTGTAGTTTTTTTTTTTTGAATGAGTCTGTGATCTTATCCTCATCTAAATGCACGTGGCAATGGAGGATTGGGGATGAGGGGAGATGTTTTAGTTTCGAGCGTCTATTTTATATTATTATGTTTATATTTGTATTAATATTTAATTCTGTTTTTAATAGCTTGTAGGTCCATGTAAAGTCATTTTAAACACTAATGTTTAAGCATTTATTCCCAGTCCCAGATTGATCATCAACAGAATCTGGTGTTTTGAACTTTATCATCAGACTGAAACTTATCAAGAAACCTTCTTAGGGCAAAAAACTCGAAAAAATAATAAAATCAAGTGGAAAGGAAAAGTAGAACTTTCATAATATAGTGCATATTTTATTTCACCTCAAACATCATAAATTGTAGACAATTTTGCTTTGTTTTTCTTGCACCACAAAATTAACTCTTGCCCATAAATTTGACATGAGAATCTTATTAAAAAATAATTGTGTAGTTTATTATTATTTTTTTTTAATGACAAAAAAGCAGGATGTGAACATAGTAATGGAAAAAAGTATCCGTTTCTAGAGAAACCCAAAAGTTGGATGTTTGTCAATGGCTTTCTGGTGCAATAGCTAATAGGGTGTTTAATTAATTTAATTTACTTATCAAATCCATCTAAAAAAACTTGAGAACCCAGAGGCAGAGACACGTTGAGTAACATGTAATGTATTGCAATATATATCACATGTTTTTTAAACTAAAGCTCATAGGAAGAATTGCAGTTAAAGACAATATTTACAGCTAATAATAATTTATCACCAACGGGGGTGAAAGCATATTTCAACCAATACAAGACCCTATCCGCTAATCACTAACCAACCAATTGAGAGGTATTAGACATATGAATCAATTTTCTCCTCATGAAAGAGCTTAACATCATCTTCAGGTAGGTGAGTGCCGTTACAGGATAATATTTACCTTGAAAACTTTTACAATATGGTGCAACACTGGTTGGTTTTTTTGGCCTGCTTGTAGAACATCTGTTTCAAACGACATAATCAAGTTCTTGTGTAAGCAATCTAACCAGATGGCATAACACTTGATTCTTAGTTTATATCATGCATAGAATCATCCATATAGCAACCCAGATGTCAAAATAAAAATTGAAAAATATAAAGAATGACATTGAAAGCTGTCTTGGGAACGACAATAAATGACTGCATAAGCATAAAAAGCTGTCTTATGCATTGGGCCACCCCTTTTATAGTTATTTATGAAAATGAGACGAATTCCATTCCCCTTTCAAAAATCTGCATGCAACAAAAACAAGGACCCAAAAAAGCTCCTATAAAACCCTAAATTTCTCCAGTATTTTCATGGGGGGAAGATCATGGAGTGTATTGTAATCTGGTCTAACTCAAGCACATGCTAGGAAGCAAAATGTTATCTTCACTTGCGTAAGTTAAGGATGAGCGTCACTCAATGTAAATGCCTGCACTAAGGAAGCAAGCATGTGTCCATTCATGTGCCAGTCCCAAATGAGACTGATTGTAAACAGGAGCTGCCTTAACATACCTGGGATGCTGCACTCAGATCAGAACTCTTGTCAACTAAACTGTCCAACCTCTCCCCTCTTGCAAGGACACTATCAATAGTCTTATGCTGTGAATTGAAAAAATAAAATAAAATAAAGCATACACTGAGCCCAACAAAATAATGTCAAAGATAGAAACTTCATCATGTCTCTATCATGTGGTTCTTAGAAATCTATGCTTCAGAACATCATATAGATAACCAATTGAGTGCAAATTAATAAGAGACCAATACATGATAGGATAGCACCTGAGAAATGAATGACCCAAATAAGAAGCACTATCTCATTGAGGAAGGAAATAATTAGAATCATAGATTTTATATTTGTCACAGCAGAATGATACGTATTTCAAAATAAAAAAAAAATATCAAGATCTCAAACATAGAAAGATTTCTCATAGGATAACCAATAAAATGACAACAAAGCTTAAAATTGAAGGGGGAAAAAATCTCAAACAGAAGATAAGAATATGTGGTGGACAAGAAATTTAGGGAATCAATATTATTTAGAAATAACTCAATACTTACTGCGATGATTTTTGTTTCATCCAGTTCTCTCTGGATTTTTAACAACTTATCAGAGTCTGCTGGGTCCTGAGGTTACACAGAAGCAAGAGTACGAGGGTTTTAGTCAAAGAATGAAACAAGCTGTGTAAAAAGCCACAGAACAGAGAAAGGAAAACTTCACTATTTGCATACTTAACACAATTTCACAAGACTCGCTCCAGCTGAAGCTGATACCTCAAAGTATACATAGATACCTGGAATTTTGTCAGGGCTTCAAATACGGCCATGGTTGAGTACCGTCTATTTGAGCACTTCTCCATGACTCACCAAAGCTTTTAGTATATTCGTCCAGCACCTGCAAGAGCAGCAAGGAATCATGGTTTATTATCATCTGTGTTAAGCATGTTATACATTATATACTACGTCACAGATATTTCAACTCGACATGTATTTACTATTTCACGCGGTTCAAATAGATTCGCTCAAAAGTAACTCAAGTATCAGATCACAGATGCCAATGCTGAGATCATCTGGGCAATGAGGATATATCTTAATAGTTGTCAGCCTGTCACCGGGGCAATGGAATTACATATAGAAGCTAACTCAAGTGATTTTCCTTCATTTATAATATTTGAACACGATCAAATTATACATTCAAATGAACCTATAAGCAAAGCAGCAAAATAAGTTACACGCTGCTTAGAGAATACTCCTCAGCGTAGTGTGAATATGAACCTACTGAAAAACTCACCTGGCTAAGAAGAGAAAAAGAACTTCGAACAGGGTAATGATCATCCATAAATCCCAATGCACAAAGGCCATTTCTGTTATACGAATGCACCTTATACTCTACAAAAGAGGGGGAAAACATTAATTACATCAGAATCAACTCAATTTTTCAAAGAGGAGAATAAGCAGATACTAAAAAAAAATTGATGTTCGCCCATCCAAAAGTAAAGATCGCGCCCAACGCTGAAAATTGTTGTCTCGAAATAATCATTTCCAGTTATTTTGTTCTCCCCCTGACCCCGCCAAAGAAGAGGTGGAATTGAAGGCAAAAGTTCAGCTTTGGGATTTAAAAAAAAAATTCGCGGGCTGGAATTCTTTTCCCGGAAGCGATCCAAAACCCATAATTCAAGCTCCACAAAAATGGAGAGGTTAGGATGAAGGGGGAAGGCGAACCCTCATGCTGGACGGATTGGCGTTGGTCCTGACGGGTGCGTTTGGCAACCGGACAGCCCACAAAGACGATGAACTCCTTGACGCTGGAGCGTTGGAAGTAGCCAAAGCGGCCTACATCGGAAGCATTGACCAGGATAATCGGATCGGATCCATCCGGGTTGCATTTAAGCAACAACAAAACAGTGATCTTCATCTCTCTCTCTCTCTCTGTACGTTCTCTTTTTGCTTCGTAACAGTCGGTAACGGAGAGAGCTGAAATTAGAAATGTAACACCAAAAAAGAATAAAACTATTCAAACATCAAACATATTATTCCATTCCCACTTGGAATGGTGATGGAGGTGCACTGCTGCGGCGCGGAGTATTTGGGGTTTGCGGAGCTCTTGAACTGGCTCCAATTAGAAACGGAGCCGACGTCGTTGCTGTTCTTTTTTTAACTGTAAGGGAGTAACCTTTGGCGTCAATAACAGAATACCGTCGTTATTCCCGTTATTCTTTTGTCTTATCCATTCTAATTAACTAACAAACTACTAAAAGTCTTTCTATTTGCATCAGAAGACAGCATTCATTTTACTGCGAATAGATTATTTCATTTGTATGCAAAAAATGAGTTCTATTCTCCCTTAAATGCATTTGTAGATATTTATTGTCATTATTTATTCTGAAAGATTCATTTTTCTTATCATAAATTAAGAAAATTTAAAATTAAATATAATTTTTCTCATGGCATACATTTTCCGTTTTTTATATCATTTACAATGAGTTATAATATTTATAAATCATGAATAATCTGATTTATTTTTAAACTCGGCATAATATGAGTAAATAAATCTGATTTATAAGAAAATAGGGGGAAAACATTAACACAGTTTTATTTGGATTTTTTTTAACCTGTAGTTTAGTTTGGGTTGAATAACGCTTAACTGGAATCCATGAACTCAGTCAATTAGATTTATATATTAATCTAATCAAGTATATTTTCACATTCAGGTTTCAGCAGATCAAGTTACGTTTAAAGAATAAGAAAGACTAACCAAAGATAGTAAATAATTAAAAAAGAACTGACAAGGGATCCTGACCAGCAAATTTAAGCTTGAAATGCGTTGTGCGAACTGAGAGGCAAGTAAAAAAGGAAAAAAAACAAACAAAAAGGGAAGACTCAATCCTTACTCGCACATTAGATTTCTTTTCCCCACTTTCTCCTTTGAGGGATTTCCATCGAAACCTGGTGGGATATCTATTTCAGACAGCAAAACAGAGCAGGATTAATTGTGTGGATTACTGGGATTTTTATAATTCAAAACATTTTCCCCCATCAAATGTAGTCAAATGCATGACAGTTTTCTGTTGGATTTATGTGAAATGTGAATTGGCATTGACTTGTTCAACAATGGATTCTAATCTTCCGATGAAAGAAATATTAAGGACAGCGAAATTCTTAAATGCAGTTTGATTTGTTTTCAATCTTTCCATTTAATGATGTTGTGAAACAAAAGAGGTCTCAACTGAAAACGGCATAAAGATATTTATGGCCAACATGAACGTTATATGATTATGAACATTTAGGCATTTCCTAGAAACTCTCATGGTCTATGATCAAAATTGACTTGAATTTTAAATTGCAACAGGCCAAGAATATGATCATAAGCTTGCTTTTTGTTTCCTTGTTCATCCAAACTACAATACCCCAGAGCAGAGCAAATCCAAGTAATCCTGCCAATCCACAACCTCCTGCTGCTCCCGCACAGACATGGTCCACATTAAATGGTAATCATGGATTTCGTTTCACACTTTTAAAAGTTATTCAGTTGAATTTCATGGAAACAAATTTATGTCTATACATGATCTATAATGAGTAAATTCTATGAAGATTGTGTTATTGATAAGTTATGAACAATATGAATCACTTGAGACCCATATAAATTGCCTGGCATCTACACATGGGCTCAGATTTCACAGTTATATTGAGTAGATTAGGATCTGTGTACCAAACAACCTAAAAACTATAAACATCATGGTAATTGATGTTCTCTGGACATCATCACTTGCAGGGAGACGACCGCTTGTAATAGCCCGGGGTGGGTTATCTGGGGCTTTCCCAGAAGGCACAGAATATGCCATTGAAATTGCAATGGACTCAGGTCTGCCAGATTTGGCACTCTTGTGCAACCTTCAGATGACAAAAGATGGGGTTGGTTTGTGTTTGACAGACATTAGGCTTGATAATGAAACTAACATTGCACAATTTGATCCTAAAGGCGAAAAAACCTACAACGTTAATGGCAAGAATATCAGAGCATGGTTCTCAGTGGATTACACAGCCCAACAGCTAAAGCAAAATGTGCAATGTAAGTCCACCAATGCAGCTTCATTTTCACGTTGCTAAAAGAAACAGAGGATTCTCAGTATCAAAATCAAATACCTATGTCAAAAAAATAAAACTTCATGACAAATGTAGAAAGTTTAGAGCACGACCTTGAATCAAAAAGAAAGAAATCAGTGTTGGTTTTATTTTCTTTTCAAGTCCAGGGAAAGCTCATAATCTAGAACTAGGTAGGCTTAAGAGCAACACACGACTTATAAAATTATGGAGAACGCAAAAACACAAAAATTAGTGTATACGTACCAATTTATGGTAAGAAGTTGGAACACGACAATTTACTGGTTGCCGCCTCGTCCACAGTGAACCAAGCCATATATTCTCGAACCCCTTTGTATGATGGCCAGTACCCAGTTGCCACTCTTGATGAAATAATAAAGAGTGAAACCCCAAAGCTCTGGTTGAATGTCCAGGTTCTCTCTCTCTCTCTCTCTCTCTCTCTCTCTCTCACAAACACACACAAAATTTTAAGGCAAAAGTAGGTCATACTAACAGATTTTTTAAATGTAATTAACGTAATTGATTGAGCTGTTGCAGTATGCAGCATTCTACACCCAGCATGGAATAAGGATAGAAGAGTTTACAATGAAGGCATTGAGATCTTCCAGTATAGCCTTCGTTTCATCTCCAGAGATCAGTTTCTTGAAGAGCATCAATCGGAGAGTGAATAAGGCTATAACAAAGGTCATCTTCCAGTTTCTTGGTTCCGATGAAGTAGAACCCTCGACAAATCAGACATACGGTTCCATAGCCAAAAATCTTGCTGCAATCAAGTTATTTGCATCAGGGATCATGGTTCCAAAAGAATACATATGGCCAGTCAAGCCAGACGGATATTTGGAGCCTCCCACAACACTCGTAGCTGATGCCCATAAACTGGGACTAGAAGCATATGCGTCTGGTTTTGCTAATGATCTCATTGCAAGCTATAACTATAGCTATGATCCTGCTGTTGAGTACCTGCAATTTTTAGATAACAGCGCTTCTGTCGATGGTTTTGCCACTGATTTCCCTTCAACAGCATCAGCAGCCATCGGTAAGATGATGATGAACCTTTGATTCTTCGTATTCCTCATCTTTTTTGCCATAGCACGACCAAGAGAGGTCCAACTGAGATCAAGTCTAACTTCCACAACTTCATTATATCTGCAGCATGCTTGGCATATAACACCACCAAGCCTACAAAAGGTATCGCACCAATATTGAAATGATCCAAATCAAAACCTCAAATATAACATGAAGTACAGACAAGCTATATCATAATAATATTATTTGCTTTTGTAGGACGAGTTTTGGTCATCAGCAGCAATGGAGCAAGCGGTGTTTATCCAGGCTGCACTGATCTTGCATATCAGCAAGCTATAAATGACGGGGCCGACATTATAGATTGCTCAGTTCAGATGACAAAAGATGGAGTTGCCTTCTGCTCAGATACTGCTGACCTAATGAGATCTACTTCAGCCATGAGTCAATTCATGTCTAAATCTTCCAAAGTACCTGAAATTCAATCTGAAAGTGGTATCTTCTCCTTCGACCTCACATGGAGCGAGATCCAGACCTTAAAACGTAATGTTCTAGAAAACCTACAATTTACATTCAAATCTAGCCATGGGGTCAGAATATTTAAACAGCACTCACACTGAAAAATTTATTGTTTCAGCTCAAATTGTTAGCCCTTACATTGATGATGGCTTTCAAAGGAACCCGATGGAAAAAAACAGTGGTAAACTTGTCACCCTCTCTGAATTTTTGGAGGTGGCCAAGGCAAAGGCAGTTTCGGGCATTCTGATAAACATACAGGCATGCAACTACCCTACTGCCTACGATGTTTTTCCTCAAAAAAAAAAATACAGACTTTTACTAATTTATTTGTTCGTTTCATAGAATGCTGCCTACCTCGCATCAAATAAGGGTCTTGACATGGTTGGCAGTGTTAGCGCTGCCTTGAGTAATGCAACCTTTGACAAACAATCCACACAAGAAGTTATGATTCAATCAGATGATACGTCAGTGCTATCCAAGTTTAAGGATATCCCATCTTACAAAAGGGTTCTTCTAAAGGAAGAGAAAATAGGCGACGCACCAGGGACATCAGTCCAGGAAATCAAGAAGTACGCAAATGCAGTAAACCTTCCAAAAGGCTCTATTATAACAACATCCGATTCCTTCACTACTGGAATGACGAGCGTAGTTAAAGAAATGAAAGAAGCAAACCTCACAGTATTTGTCCATCTCCTAAAAAATGAGTACATCTCCCTGCCATTTGATTATTTCTCAGACCCTTATGTGGAGATTGCTACTCTAGTCCAAATTGCTGCGGTTGATGGAATTGTAACAGCATTTCCAGCCACATGCAGTAGATACATGAGTAAGCATTCCCAATCTCTTTGGCTTACTTCAACCCAGCAAATACAAATTTTCACACTACTTAATTAATCTTAAAATTTAAAGCGTTAAGATAAACAAAAGTTCATAAAATATTGCCCTTGTCTAATATGCAGAGAGCCCGTGTAGCAACCCTAATCCTCCAAAAGACAGTTTCTCCTTCATTGCATCCAACCCTGGCGACCTACTAAACAGCGTTAATGTCGAAGTAAGGCCACCAACAGAAGCACCACTTCCACCTCTTCAAGTTCAAAATGTTGTTGACCCGCCACTTCCACCGGTAAACAATGAGAGAAAAGCTGACCCTGGGCCATCTGCATCACCATCCAATACAGCCCCGGCATCCTCTTCTGCTGATTTTACGAATGCTACCGATTTTGCTCTGCTTATCATGACCATTCTGGTTTTTTGGTGTGCTTAATTCTGCGTTGTGATTTTATTTAGATTATGGTGGAGTATAGACGGCACTTCATATTTCCTCACTCAGCATCATTTCAATTATCATCGGTTGTCTCTACAAACTACAATGAAATACATCAGAAGTTCGAGCGCACAAATTCAAATTTTAAAACAGCACATTCTACATTAGATCATTAGATATAAATATACCACGGTAGTTAACTATTTACGTTCTTTATCTACGATGCATGAATGGTTGACATACGAGTTCAATGTTACTTTTTTTGGCCAAACAATATTAATGAATTGGATCCTCCTCTTTCCCACTCCCAGTCTCAACATTTTTTGATGACTCAGTAGAAAAACTACTAATGATGATTCCACTTTACAACCAATTAGAATAACCAAGTTAAACTTTTTTTCCTTGATGACGATTCCAAATAAATGATGAACTTGCAACAGCAGTATTTCTCAAGAAATTGATTAGAGCTATGTTTGCTTAGACGATGTGTGGAATGAAAGAATAAAAGAAACTGTCCCGTAATGGAACTGATTCCTTCATTCTCTCATTCCAAACATCATGTAACCATACATGAACTTAACAATGGGGGAGGCGGTGGACATAGAATATCTCTCCAACTCAAAAGGGTTTCTCAGCATGAAAAGAAAGAACAGGCTTGTTACAAAAAAACGAACAGACTTGTTAAAAAAAAGAAGGAACAGGCTTGGGATCCCAGAATTATTTCCCAGATCATGACTTCAAATTGGATTTTACTATAGACAATGAAAATTCCGGCACCAAAATCCTTTTAGGAACTAAGTAAAGCTGTTTTTTGCTGGATGATATTTGGAACGAACGAACGAAGGCGTTCCAATATAGTTGAACTAATACATTGATTCCCTCGTTCCAAACGCTTCCAAGTGGCTGAGGCATCGAATAACAAAAACAGAGGACAGCCAAAGTGAATAAAAAAAGCAAAACTGTGAAGAAAAGCAGCTTTGTAAAACGAAGACAAGGGATTTTTTTTTCCATTAAGGAGGCTCAGGTCGATAGCACGGGATCCATCGGCGAAAGCAAGAGCTGCCGGGCTGCAACAAAATCGGTTTCCAAGAGGAGAAAATGACAAAAGAGTCGTTCCAACCTGGAGGATCTCCGACGGCGTCGCCCCGCCAGCGGCAAGCCTTGCCTTCACGTCTGCTGATCCCTACACACTCCGAAACCTTCGTCACAGCCACAGAGAGAGAGAGAGAGAGAGAGAGAGAGGAAAACAGCAGGAAAAGAAAGAGAAAGCAAAGAAACATGGATATATATATAGACAGAGAGAGAGAGAGTGATAACAACGACGATGATGATCAAGGGTTTCAGAGAAATCACGGGCTGATCGTCTACGAGATATCAGGGTGATACACTGAAGCTCGGAGCCTTGGCCTCATTCTCAGACGGAGTGTGCATGAAGGAAACCCTAATTTCCTTTCAGCAAGCGGCAAATATTTAAATAATGGAGGCTTTTTTTTCCTTTTCGACAATCCGGCCCTCCATGTTCCACGTTGGCGACGAGACAAGACGGTGGCAGTTTCGTCATTCGGTCGTTTACTTCGTGTCAATTTTGGCTAAATCGAAGGTCTGCAGAAGTAATTTCTGAAATTCAGGAAGGATGAGCAATAATACCCTTAAATTAAAATATGAAAATATCAATTAAATACTCCTATATTTTTGCCAGCAGTGTTAATTAACCATATGGTATTCAATCATTTACTTTCAAAGTTAGTTAATTTCTCGATTTGATGAATTTTCTGTTTAGATAAATCAATTATGACAAAAAATAATGGGTGAATTATTATAAGATATCAAAAAACAGAATATAACCACCACTCACCCAAAACGCACTGATAACAAATATCGTAGTTATAGGAGTCGTTTGGCAACGCGATAGAAAAATGCTTTTACTATTTAGAGGTAAATGTGTAAATATGGTTATCTCGTTTTACTGAAAACACTGTTAAACATACGTTTAAATTTTCCAAACGTGTTATCAAACAAGCACATGATGTTATTTCTTGCAAGAAAACTTATTATTTGTTATGAGACTTTTTAATGGCTATATTATTTTCTTAAAATCTTAAAGTGATTATCTCAAAATTAATTAAACATGCTGTGTATTGAGAGTAATGTGGGTGTTTGGCTGATTCTGAGTGGATAAATTTTCAATTCTACTATTAATAAATGTATAAATGAAAATGGGAAATGTGATTTATCAAGAAGGAAGAACTGTGAATCACTATCCCTCACCATAACTTATTTATTATGAATAGGTATGAGTTTACCAAAGAAGAATTCATCCATTGTCCTTCTAATCAAGGAAGAGATGATGCCCATCAAATGAGAAAACCCAATTAGATTTTGAATACTCTATATCAAAAGGTACTTTTTTCAATTAAATTAATATATGTGTATTTTTATTCCTAATTTTAACTTGTAATAAATTCTTATTATTAATATTAATGCTTTAAGAAAAAATCACTTGTTCTGACTAGTTAAAAAATCTATTCCGAAATAAGCACTATAACAATAAACTTGTCAAGCTAACATTCGTATAATTACAAACAAAAAAATATATTTGAAAAATAACCAAAACTTGAAGGAGAACCAACCTCAAAGGGCTGAATAACAAATCACCTAATTGTTCTCACCACAGCCCTCAATGCATTAAAAAGAATGAACTTCTTCAAAGTGGAGAGCTTTCTTGCAGTTTGATGAGCAAATTGGGAAATATGATAAATAGAAAATTATGGCTTTAAAAGCAACCTAGTCTTGAAACAAGAATAAGTAACAATGGACCACCAACTGGATATATTTACATGGCCTCTCTTCCCTTCTGTTGCAGTACAGTTTTGTAAACAATTTCTCCGGTTGAAGTAATATAGTAGGTCACCTGCCATGGGAAGATGAAACTTCAAACAATCATGACATGCATGAGAAAAATCAATAACATTAAAATATATATATATATATATAATATATAGCAAGTCAAGTTATTCATTAAGTCATGAACAGTGTAATGTATTCCCCAGACTCTATCCAACATACACGATCCAATATAGTTCCAAAGCAAAACCTGGTTTATAAAGAACGATAGAGCAAACAAATCAAGGAGAAATAAGCTGTGTGTTTTGGAGCACTTATACTTAGGACCAACTTTTGACATGCATATCTTAGATGCATCAGATACAGCTCTCTATGAAACTATTTATGCACAACATGACTCAATTTGTGCTATATATTTAATGTATGGACGAGTATATCAAAGCCATGTTTAAAAATATTATGGAATAATTCAGAATATCTCTCGAATGAAACTTAATAGTAGTTTGATACTTACAATTTGCATTGGGCTGACTCTGTGAAGAAGGAACCCATTAGCCAATTCTCTAGAAGAACCAAAAGAAAAAAGAAATTTCATTAGCATGAATCTTTAGATGACTGCGATTAAATTTTGTGCAGAAACATAACAAGTGAAAGAAACTTGTTGAAAGACCAGTCGTATGGCATTGGGCTGCCACAAATATTCATTTGTCATATTCTCATGAGAAAACTTGATGGCAGATGGCTACAAAAAAGTTGCACCTAAGCTTTGGCCCATTTCCAAAAACAGAGGTTGAAGAGTGGTACTTACCGACTTAATAAAGAGTTTCCATTGACAAAAAATGAATAGGGCTCTTCTTTCTGATTCAGGCTAGGATTCCCAATGTAAGCTACACTACCCTCCTGGGTGTGGCTAGTGCAATCTTGGCCACTCAAGTACACGTTCTGAAGGGTAATATTGTCTTTAGTCAGATAAGAAACAGTGAGACCATCATATACCTAAGGACTGCACGAAGACTTGGGTCAAGTAGCATCTAATACCCTGTAAGTATTTTTCAAGACACACTCAGTATCCTAAAATAATTTTTTGTGCATCCAGTACTATAAAATATTTTTCCAATAGCACTTGAGAGATATTTCAAAATGTTGGATGCATAAAAAATTAGTTTAAACGACTAAAAGCTACTAGAAAAATACTTTAAGATGTTGATGCTCCTTAATACTAAAGACTTACTACTTCAAGTTTCATAAATATTTTTTGCAGATACTCGAAAACATCTTTTTTCTCCATTTTACCATTATTCTCCTCACAAACAACCACTGGTTGGCATCCAACAATTATACGCCTGAAACCACAATTCATAAATCATTAGAATGACAATTATTGGAGAAAAAGAGTGGAAAAGAGCTCATGGTCACGATTTCTTTGTTTGAGCATTAAAGGAATAAAAAGATCAATTTGAAACCTAGCTGTAAATATATGCATATAAAATCTAAAGATTTCTAAGATTTAAATTGATGTTGCAAACTATAACTTTTGTTACTTCATATGCCCAGAATACATAAACTAAGTGCTAACTATATACACAGGGGAAGTACAAAGACTGACCATACCAGTTACTAGTGTTCCTTTCTAGTGTTCTAATCATCCAATGCAAATGATTCTTCCTGTTACCACTTACTGATCCCTTCAATGCAAATTCCTTCTGTATAAGAAAACAAAACCATAGTAGAGGAGTATATTAAAGCTTAATAACACACAAGGAGAAGGTTTCCTTTTGGACAGCAAACCAATACTAGCAAAAAAGATAAAACTTATTGAACCAAGATGAAATTAGAAACTAAGCAAATTACCTCGACATTCAAAAGGAAATGCAATTTCTATTTCATAACATGCTAGTAAATAGGTTTCAATTAGCATGTTGATGACGTGGTGGTGGTGGTGGTTAAGTTAACAAATAATAATCTAGAAAGCCAACAAAAGTAGCAAAAGCCAGAAGGAGGGTCATGGCACAGTGATATGTACAAGATAGAACCTAGACTATTCTATATCTTCCTCAGGTGAAACATTAATCTCATTAACCTAGGCAGAGTGACATGTACAAGATAGAACCTGTGCAGAAAAATATTTGGACAAATAAGCGCATACTTGCAGTAATTTAGTATCAACACTTGTAATATCTAGCGTCTTCCCATTTGATATTTTGAACTTCTCCGCAAAGCACCCTGCCTCTGGTCTTTTTGAAGTTCTAGTGGAGCATGAGGTGTACCTGCAGATGAATTCCTTTCATAACCATCATATTAAGAAGATTTGACGAGAAAACTAATTAATCAAACAATACATCGGAATTCAAGACTTTGTGGTGACATCATTTCCATGTCATGCAAGTATACCAACATAGAGAGCCAATTGCTCAGATGATAGTATACCAGGGAAGTCTCAGTGATGAAAATTGCTGAGTAGCCTGTAAAAAAAGAATATATAATTGCTTATAGAAACATGAGCCGTAAGTATTTTCTTAGAAGTTGAAACAAACCAACA
Source organism: Vachellia pachyceras (assembly GCA_025593235.1). Taxonomy (NCBI): domain Eukaryota; kingdom Viridiplantae; phylum Streptophyta; class Magnoliopsida; order Fabales; family Fabaceae; genus Vachellia; species Vachellia pachyceras. The sequence goes on along the minus strand of JANTPZ010000116.1, from coordinate 3,569 downwards.
GAAGAGGATTCTCATCCTGGAAAAATAATGATCTTACATTCTGAAAGAGTGGATCATCTTCTCCAAGCTCACTGCTGCTCACGACAAAACTTGCTCTGTAAGTATTTGCCACCTTCTCTATCTTCATGAACGACAAAATTATTAAAAAAAATTGGGGGCAATGATAGAATCAAGACCAGAATTAGTTGCAACAGCAATACGACTCTGGATTCCAATGTATATTTCAACATATAGGAGGAAAAGATAAGGAGATAAATTTGACCATCTGGTTCATGCATTTCAACATATCGGTGGGACTCCTTTATTGCATATCCATATATAATACTCTTCTGCGTTCAGATCAATTACAAAATTTACAGGGTATGGCAGGAAAATGTGGGAAGAAAAGCAAATGTACTACGAAAATTCTATAGTATATAAATAAAAAACTTTCTGCAAATGAAAATCAGCTTCAAAATGCCATATCTCAATTGGCAGATAACTGGCATCAAGAATAAAACAGTAAATTCCATTCTTTATGACGCATTAAGTTCAGCAGAAGATAGAGCAACTGACACAAATCCAAAATCAAAAGAAAAACGAGAAGGGAGGCAAAAAATACCTGTTTCAGAAGATCTAATTGCTTTTGATGCGGTCTGAAGCCTCCTTGTACACTGATGAAGTGCAATTCAAAAGAATTACGTCCACCATATATGAAGTTCTGCGGTTGACCCAAGTTGAGAGCTATGTAGAGAGCAAAGCAGAGAGAAACCTGGGTAATAACAGTACAGACCCAAGAAGTCTTCTTCTCCATTTCGACATAGAAATATTCAGAGCTTTCTTATCCTCTTGATGTAGTAGTGGCCCTGCTCGATCTGAATCGCCAGAAGAAAATTATAACTTAAAGACCCACGTCGCACATGATGATGATGGGCCGCCCTGGTTCTTTTCAAGAAATCAATCATTGACACGACAGAATCATGTGCGCGTGGGTGAGGTGAAATCCCATCTGGGGTTACAGTAGCTCTGCACTATCTTCACCGAATATATCAATCATGTTATGCTCCGAAACAAACAAAGACTCAACATGATTAATTATTTTTTTGTTGGATAAAAACAAGATTAGTCCAACCTACGGTGGCTTTCAAATTCCACGAGAGCTAATGCCCTATTTCTAATAGAATAATTTTATACAAATTAAAGTAAATATATAGAAAAAATTTTATCTTAATTTATGTGTAACGTATTCATGACCTTATTGTCAACCACAAATATAGTTCGGTTCTTCGGATTATTTGCTTGCTAATTGGACGAAAAGATAAATCAATATTATTTATGAACTTACATGACCCCAAAGATAAATTTCGTCAGTGTAACTGGAACATAAAATACAGCTAATTACCTTACTAGAAAGGCCTTAAAATTAATACGTCTTTTCTCATCCCTAATTAATGCCATTAATTTAAAAATATTTACACTAAGCACTTATACTGAAAATTTGCAACAAGAGAAATAGACACCGGAATTATTTACATTTAGAAATTAGAACCACATTTTTTTTCAAAAAAAAAAGTGACTTGTATAAAGAAAGAATCAAATAGAGTAAATAGATATCGGAATTATTTACATTTGGAAACAAGAGACTTAATGCAAATACCATTTCCTCAACGGTATATATAAATCAAGATAAAATTATTTTGAAATCTATAAAAATCATCTTAAAATCCATTAAAACCATCTTCAAATTTGTAAAACCATCTTGAAATCCATAAAATAACTCAAAATCTGTAAACTCATTTTTACCAACGGAATTTATCAACGGAATTTCTATGTTTTGTTAGAAGTAAGATTTAAATGTGTTTGCTTTTTTCTGCTAGTGACAGTACTTTTGCTTACATTGGAGCGTGACTACTGACGAGCTTGCACTTGCATTAAATTACATCCAACACAAGGAATCTGCCTCTATTTCTTTTTTTTTTTTAGTTTAAAGGGAGCTTTTTTCTATTATTCTCAGTTTGAATTATGATCCCAATTTATATATATATATATATACACACACACATTAGAGTGAGTATCGTGTGAACAACTGGTAGTATTTGTTGGCAAAAGAAAAAAAAAGATAATATGAGATTTTAATTAGATATTGGGCACATGTACATGCTTGAGGTTGAGGTACGATAATTTTAAGAAGGGGATATATGATTTGTTTAAATCAAAGATTACATTAATTTTTTAATTTCTGCATCGATTTGATCTGAATAATTATTTTATATGCATTATTTTCAAGCTGTTGGCTTTTTCTAACAAACATCATGTGAACCAACTATTGCCACAACTGCATGTTTCATTTTGCATTAGACTCTGAAAGTTGAACAGCCCAGTAGTCAAAATTAAAATTACAATGCATTCTTTTCTTTGGTGAGTACCAAACCGAAAGGATTGGGTGAAATTTCCACAAAAAAGTGTCCATATTTTGTATCCAACAATATCACAAACATAGTATCTTTAATATAAATTAGAAGAATATATATATAAAACACAATTTTCTAATTTCTCCAATTTTTTTTCTTTTTAATGAAAGGTTGAGGTCGAAATGATAGTGGAAAAATCCATGAAAAGTTTCTCATTGCAAATTTTATTTAATTTTATCTCTAGAAAGTACCAACACTGAAATTTTATAGACTTTAAACACTAATCCTCCAGTTCAAATCCTAGAGACTTTTAACCGATTTGACCAAGGATTTGTATTGATGGTCCAAAAAAGGTTAAACCCGAACAAAGCGATGGAGACAGATCTATAATTGGCATCTAGCAATAATTTTGCTGTTACATTTTCTTCACTGCCTCTTCATATTCCAGAACAGTTACATTCCCTTAGTTCACTATATATAGGCTCTCTACTCTGTCCCTAAACAAACAGGCACTATCCTACATTGTTGTGATTGGAAAGAAGAATGTGACAATAAGAGTCATATCAGAATTTGCTTATGATCTACAACAATAAGACAGGTCCGCCGTTACGACAGTCTTCTGCTGCCAGCCATGGTGCTTCCTGTTTTTTCTCGAGTCCTCAGACCTGCCAGGCCACAAGAGATGGCCAGCTCTAGGCTCATGCCTCACCAGCCATGTCAATAGTTTGAGTGTATTATACCCCACCCTTTAGTCAAATTCCCAACACAATCCGCAGCCCAAAATCAGAAAAATGTGCCACCTATAGTGACCAGTTCCCATTTTACGTTTTCACCTTTATATACATATAGCATAATGCATATGTTGGAATCATGGTTACAAAAATGACATAACTGAAGAAGTACAAATCATATGAAACCCAAAAGATGCCATCTTCAACATAGATATTGCATGCTGGCTTGCTAGGGTTCTAGGCTTGCAAGAACTAGGCCTAGCAGAAAATCTCCGGATGCCTCAGTAGATTTTTGCCAGAGCAATGGTGGGATCCCAGTCATCTTTTCATCTTAGTTACTGATCCATCTTCTTTTTCGTGCCGGTCGCTCGTGTTTGACTTCTGAATCCACAAGATTTTCACTTTTGGCAGAAGGCAAAGGTTCACTCTCCAACTTTCTGATAGTCAG
>JANTPZ010000114.1:0-41354 GCA_025593235.1 Vachellia pachyceras | reverse complement strand
TTTCATCTTTAGGAGATATTGGTAGCGACCTGGAAGTTGAAGATAAGCATGGGAAATTTTTGGAAGAATCATCAGTAGAGGAGGATAAAACAAGTCATGTGGAGGAACAAGCAAAGGAAGTATTCAACAGGCTAAGAAATGACTCAGAGAAGCTGGAGGAAGTTTCAAATCAGCAAAGAACTGAATCTAATGCTGATATTGATTATATTCTAAGAAAGAAGTCTGAGAAGAAGCTGACTGAGGTAACTACAGAAGAAAAGTTTGGGAAAGAACCCCAAGATATGCTTCCAAGATTGTCTGGGGCGCATGAATCTGGTTATGGAAAGGCCTCCATATCCCACAAGCAATTTGAGAGTGAAGATGACACTTCATCTCTGATCAGACATTCACATAAGAAAACTAGAGAGGACTATATTGAAACTGCAAACAGAAGAAACTATCAATCTATGGAAATACAAGAGTCTGATGGTCGTGAAGCTGAAAATCCTTCAAAATTGCAAAAAGCATGGAAGGGAAGGGAGCCTAGATATATCAGGAACATTGTTCCAAGGAAAAGATGAACGAAAAAATTTTGTTGGCTCTAGCACTAGAAAGGGTGTGTTGAGTGGGGATTGCCAGAAAAACTTTGAAAAGTCAAAAATTGAAGGTTCAGAAAGTATGTCAAACACTAGGATGAAGAACCTTGAAGAGGACAAAACTTCAGTTCGAAGTTCAGTTGGGAATTTGGAGGAGCATCACTACCAAAAAGGGGACAAGATCATTACTCAAATTGAAGGGAGAAGAAAATTTCAACCATCTGAATTATCACGGGTCCAGGAGACTAATTTTGAAACTGCCTTCACAGTAAAGTCTAGTAGTACAATAGAGAATCATGAAGATAATTTAAACTTGTATTTGGTTGTAAAAGGGATACGACCTGGAACTGATACAAGGATACCTCAAAGTTGGAAACAATCTGAACTTGTACGCTCTGTTTCAAAAGGTCATGTCAGTGATGAAAAGCTAGTTTCAAGATCTGAAAGAGTTTCTGATGAGGTAAGGTTGATCAAAGACTGTAAAACATCAGTTGACACGAGAGAAAGTAATTGCCAAACTAATGAAAGAATTACACAGTTCTTATCAAGCAGTGAGGCCCAGCAGTGTACAAACCAATCAATCTCTGATGAAAATATCTCAAAAGAGGCTTGTAGCTCTCAAGAATCATTGAACTTAGATTGAGGGCATAAAGCAATATGTTATATTGGCAGAAGGCGGTGAAAGTAGTTCAGATACAATGTTCATTCCTTCCTCATCTAAATTGATGAGAAGAGGCTCAGCCCTCGATGAACCAAACCATGGAACATCAATCCCAGGGGTCCACCCCAATACTTCAGAGACTGGTTCATCTGCCTTGTATACCAATTCAGGAGGAAGAAGTCCAGCTTTGCGATATGAACTATGTTCTACAGATGGAAGTAGTCAGGTTTATAGTGACCCTTTAAATATTTTAGCCCCGGAGGATGCTCTGGCTTCAGCTGATCGCTTAGAGAAATCATCAAAGCAGTTTGTGGATGAGTTTGTTCAAAAGGCCAGGCATGAAGCCACGAATGAAATGCAAGAAATAGAAATTACTAGAACCAAATTGTCCACTGAAGATGAGAAGAATCAGATTTACAGTGGAAGGCAACAGAGTACTCAAAAAGTCTCCAAGTTGAGGAAGCATGAGTCGAGTCGTTCATCTGGTTTCTCTGGGGCAAAAGGACCTTCTGATGAGATGTGGGATGAACCAGAATCATCTATTAAGCAAATTCCACCAGCAGAAGAAGCAGAGGCCAGACTTGTGACAGATAACTCAATCGTCAAGAGAACAGGTAGGACCCTATGGGGAATCATTTCAGATGTTGTTCGGCTGCGGTGGCGTTCACATGCTGATGCCTCACTTCAGCTTCAAGATCAGGTGAAAGAAACTCATCAAACAAGTCTGATAGTGACACATGGTTTTCTGGCCAGGAACATGAAGGAACTGGGAAATGTAAGGTAATAAAGGAAAGAATAGGTGTGCTCTCACAAGCTACAACTTCTGACCAGTTACAACCTCAAAAATCTTATACACAATGTGAGGGAGATGTGCTTGACAGTATGAAATTGACTGAAAAAGGAGAACATATAGAGGTTGGCACGTCATCTTCTCCTAATGAATTGGGAAGTGGATCAACATCTACAGGCGTCTCCTTTGCTTCTGGAGAGGAAAATACCAGTTGGACTGAAGTTGGAAAAGATTTGCAAGGCAGTACATCCGGTGTCGGAACCATGGAATTATCAATACCTTTACCTGCTAGGCCTCCTATTGTAGAAGAAATTGTAAATATGGGTAGACCTGAGTCAGTGGGACAGATGGAGGAAACCGTCGCTCCTAAACAGACTGAATTATCTGTCACCGGGAAAAAGGATGCGGAGCTGAAGCAAAGGAAGCTTCAAAGGAACAAGCAAGTCATAAGGGACATGTTTGATGAGTGGGAAGAAGCTTATAAACATGAACTTGAACAACGAAAGATGGATGAAATATTTATGAGGGAAGCACTCCTGGAAGCCAAGAAAGCTGCTGATACATGGGAGGTGCCTGTTGGTGCTGTACTTGTGCAGGATGGGAAGATTATTGCCCGGGGATGCAACTTGTATGCATTATGAAATTCCCTTATCTTCTGCAATTGCCATACCATTGTTCTTTATAAAAATATATTTGTGTCAGGGTGGAAGAGTTACGAGACTCTACAGCTCATGCAGAGATTATTTGTATACGGGAAGCTTCAAATCTTCTGCGGACATGGAGACTTGCAGTAAGTTTTCATTGCCAAAGTATAGTAATATTTTATCAATATCTTAACGTTTATTATATGTTACTCCTCCATTGTTGGATGACTAGCTTAAGCTATGATGATGTCTTTGCACTAAAATCTAAGTCCTCCCAGAATGGATTAACCCCACCATCCTTTTAGGGATATTTTTAGATTACAGATGCCTGTTATCTGCTAGTAACTCAAACTATTAATCACAAATGTTAGTACAGTACTACAGGGCTGAGTATACTTTCTGGAGGAACATTACTGATAGTGGCAATGGGAAAGCAATGGTATCTTGACTAATTTTGTAGATTATGTTAAACTCTATTTAGATACCTACACCATGGGATTATCGAAGGAATCCAGCCTGGGAACATTTAATAGCAAGATATTTATGTCTAAATCATGATTCTTGAATTCATTGAACATGTGATTAGATTATTATATTATAGATAATAGGGTAAACTACACTTCGCTCCCAGAACTCAATCTTACAGAATTAGTTCATGAACTTTGAATTGTACGCACCTTGAACTTTGGACTAAAATGAGAATGGTAAATCCCAGTTAAAATGAATGATAAGAAGGCTTATCATGTTGATTGTGAACGCACTCTTTGGCTTAGACTAATGTTTGAACTTGCATAATCTACCCTTCTAGTTATAAAATTTTAACTTGGATTAAAATTTTTATTCTAGTCCGAAGTTTAGGGGAGGCGTATGGTTACATTGTATTAACTCATGTACTAATTTTGTAATTAGGCTGTTTAGAGGGTAAAGTGTAGTTTTCCCTATAAGATATTTAAAAAATTACATTGGGGTAACATTTTCATGCCAAATGCAATGGCAAAGTTGAAGTTACCCAAAGTACAACAGTCATCTGGTCCATCTGAAGCAATGGTTGATGCGAACTATTTATCGTACTTGATGCATTTTGCACATTAATATAGGATGTTAACTTCTTTAAGGACACAATTTATCCACTTGCAGGGCACTACACTTTACGTCACACTTGAACCCTGTCCAATGTGTGCTGGTGCTATTCTTCAGGCAAGAATAGCTACTCTGGTATGGGGAGCTCCTAATAAGCTTCTTGGTGCTGATGGTAACTGGATTAGGTATGCTAAGCTCGGACTTTCTTTATGTATTTGTCATGTGGGTGCAAGGGTTATAACAAATTTTATGGTTAATCTGTACTTACATTCTTTACTAGGATAACAGCACAATACAATTCGGTTCTTCACTTGTTTCCTTAATATGCATGGTTATATTGATTATATCTAAAAAGATTGCTAAATTTTTAAGTACAATAGATGCCGAACCCCTACTATATTATGCATCATTGGGTGATAATAGGACTGTATCAAACATAACAGCTTCATCTAAAAAAGATGCTCTAAAGATGGCATTCTGGGTACACGTCCATTGGCAACATACTTGGTTCTTGAACCTCCTTGCTCATATTTACTCTTTTGACATAACCGGATAACCCAGTTCGGCCCTTTTTGTCCTTGTCTTGTTCCCTTGTCATCCTTGGCCAAATTGATTATGCATTGAACAGATTGTATGTGTTTTCTATTACATTGTGTGATTGTTTGGCAAAACTTAATTTATATCCAAAAGCACGTTTAACAGTGTTTTTTCGCAAAACGAGATAATCTCCTTCACATATTTGCTTTGACTTGTGTAAAAGTACTTCTCTACCGTATTGCCAAACGGACCTAGTACTATCTTATTTTGGGAGTTGAGGTGTTAGATTCACATATACATTAACAAGTTTCTTGAATAGGCCGATAGAAGATGATAGTTTTAGCTAAGGATACGAAGTCTGTTGCAACCCTGTTGATTTCTCTCGATGCAACCCTGTTGTCAAGATACTTTGTCTTTTTAGTATTCCTGCCAATTTGCTCTTTTACCATAACCATTTCGTGTTGCATGTCATAAAACATACTTTAATGAAATTTTAGTATGGGTTAAGCTTCAAAAGTACTATCTCCGGTTCATAATATTATAGCTAGATAACTGATTTGCTAATATTAAAGAAATTAGTTAAGTTACTTGTAATAAGTAGGTCTTGGTTTTCCTAAAATGTGCTCTTTAATCATGTGCATTAGAAGCTCTTAATGAAAAACTCTGTTAATAGGTCAATGGGGATAAAACTCCTTACTTTTTTGCAGACTTTTTCCTAATGGAGGAGAAAGTGGATCAGAAACAAAAGAAAAACCAGCTGCCCCAGTTCATCCTTTCCATCCAAAAATGAATATAAGAAGGGGAGTATTGGCCTCAGAATGTGCAGAAGTGATGCAACAATTCTTTCAGCTGAGAAGGAAAAAGAAAGAACCATCATCGCCACCTCAACCAAGCCAAACTTCTCACCACCACCATCATCCATCCAAACTTCTCCACAAGATGCATGACATTTTCCACATGATGTTTTGTTTGTAAAGATCAGAGACATGCATCGTACATATATTATTGTTCAGACATGAGATGAGATCATGTAGTGCAAAGTGATGATGCACCCAGTATCTCATTAATTCTGGTTTTTGTAATTTCAATTACAAGGAAGATGATTCTGGAACTGTGTAGAAATAAATATTTAAGAGTTTGATGATACTTATCAGTCACATTAGTGTCTTAGAACTTCAGAGATTAACGGAATGATAAAGACAGAGTACTGATAGATAGATCAAATGCAGAAATAGTAGGTAAGTAGTGTTTTCAATAAAATGTGACCTTACTTTTGTTCCTTCTCCTCTCTTCAATCTTCACCCAACGTTTTACCTTCTTAACAACAACGTAATCAAAATTCAAAAGTATGGTTGCGTAAAACACAAAGGAGCATGAAAACATTCTAGACAAAGCCTGGGCCATCAAAAAAGGGGGCGATTAGGTGTGGTTATCAATTTCAACACTCAATCATTTTTATATCAGTTCAGACCCAAAGAATGGCGAAGGGGAAAAAAATAAGAAACATTTATATGATACTTTGATGTATGATTCAATTCTATTTGCATACTTCTAAAGTATTAAACTGGAGTCACATGAACATAAAATTACAAACTCATTTATATATGATTAAACTGAAGTGCTAAATGATTAAATTAATGACAATTAGGCTCTGCACAAGATGTTTTAAAAAATTAGTTGTAAATATTAATTTAGACAATTGTAACTTGAAGAATTTTATTATTTTTTGGGTGGAAAAATCGAAGAATTTTAGTTGTAGAATAAGTATTTTTAACATACGTTATCAGAATTAAGGAAAACTTTAAAATTTCGTTAATATTGTATTAAAATTTAATAACCTTAGCACTCATTTTCCCTTGTTTAATATGTATTTTACCCCAAAATTGTAAAGTCTACATAATAATAAATGAAAAATGAAATTGTAAGTAATGTCATATGAAAATTTTGATGGTATAACTTAAAAATAGGATAAAAAATATTTATTATATTCTGCCACGTAAATAGGATGAGAAGAATGTATAAACTTTAAATATAATTCTCAGTTTAGAAGTTAAGATTTCTTTCTATAGTTTCCCCATCAATATTTGGAACACAGTACATAGTAGGAGTATGGTTGGAACAATATTTGTGTTCACAAGTAGAAACTATGTCAAATGTCACTGCTCCATGAAGGCTACATCTCTCCTTCTGCCAGCAAGATGAACCTCACAACAAGTCACAACCTTTCAAAGCCATTATATTCCATAAATAACTAACAACCTTTCTTCCTCTTTCCACCATCCTCCTCCTCCTACAATGGCTGCTTCTGCATCATTCTCAGTTTTATTAGCCTTAGCTTGCCTCTCCTTCTCATTACCTTCTCTTAGTGCTCAATCACCGGCTGCTTCTCCTTCTTCTCCCGCATTGCCTACCACTCAACCTCCTGCTGCTGCAGCAACTCCTCCTACTTCCACCACTACACCACCACCAGTGGTGGCCTCTCAGCCCCCGAAAACTCCTCCTCCAGTGACATCACCGGCTCCAAAGGCGGCTGCTCCAGCTCTGCCGCCTCAGACCCCTCCCCCAACAACCCCACCACCTCAGACCCCACCTCCAACGGCCCCACCACCTCAGACACCACCACCTGTCTCTCCTCCCACAGTGCCTCCACCGGCTTCAACACCACCAACGGTGGCCCCTACACCTGCGCAAACACCTCCTCCGACGCCTGTTCCGGTTAAGGCACCAGCTCCGGCACCGGTGAAGCCAGCACCTGTTCCTGCACCATCACTGCCTCCACCAATTCCAGCTCCAACACCAGTCATAGAGACGCCAGCACCTGCTCCTTCTAAACACAAGAGAAGAAGGCATAGGCACAAGCACAGGCATCAAGCTCCGGCTCCGGCTCCGGCCAGTTTCCCAAAGCCCACCGGCACCACCATCAAAGGCAACAACAGAGGACACACAAATTACACCAGCTCCATCCCCTAGTCTAGATCTGGTAATGTCTTCGATCACTTCTAGCATGTTTTAAAATCAAACTAGTCTCTGTCCATAATCAGAATACAAGAGTCACATATTGACTTATTAGTGAAAGGGAGACCTGGGGCTTATGAGACTTGAAAAAAAAAGTACAAGATTAGATATGAGGAAAGAAATATTAGAATATGAGTTTTATATGACTAATTAGAGCAAGTAATGAAAGTGTACGATGTCTAGAGAAATTCTATCAAATTAGCTTAAGCTATTTTGGTAGAAAGACAAAAACAATATATACCCATATCTCAAAAATCTAATATCCATCACTTGTTTATTTTCCTTGTTCTTGAAAATTAACTGCATTTTCTATGTTTGGTTTCACAGAATGGTGCATCATCATACCTTCATCAGGGAAGAAAGTGGGGGGCCATGTCTGGGTTTGCTATTGCCATTTTGATAGGCATTCTGATATGATAGTGACAATGGATTCACTCACAGAAAGTTGTTTGGTTTGCAAAGTGATGAATCATTTTCTTTATGTATAGAGATGAATAATGAGCTAATTCACCTATTTGGCATTCTTTCTTTCTCCCTATTATTGTATCCATTTGCAACTTGGGTTGCATATTTTAATGAGTACGATTTTTTTTGAATCTATCGACAGAAAAAAAACTTTGCAGAAATCAAACTTTGATCTCAATATTCATTTGGGGTGTTTAGTAAAGCGATTGAACACCCTAAAAGTACGTTCAACATGTTTTTCCGCAAAATGAGATAATCTCCTTCACACATTTACCTCGTAAATAGTAAAAACACTTCTCCACCACTTTTCCAAACGGACTTATTCTCTGTGAACCAACACTATATTTCTTTACATGACGATCTAATAGAGTGTCTACTCTAAGTTAACTATTCTATTTTATACAGAATCTTGATTCTTAATATAACATATAGTTTGTAATACAATTAACACTAGATTATATATGATATTCTTGGACCGGAGGTAATACTAAATGAAAACCCAGAGTCTGTGATTTTTTTTAGATGTGTTGCTATTCACATTTCATATGTTGAAAAAAATACATGAACAAATTTGTCGATATGGATTTAAGGGGTAATAAAATTGTTGTGTTTTCTAAACTGTCGACACTTATTGCTAGTTATTGTTCAAAAAGTAAAATAGAAGGCATTGTTGAACTAGGCTGAATATTAATTAGGGAGAATCCTAGTTAAGTGTCATTGAAATACCAAAATTTAAATTCTGACTTTCTATTTTAACAAATTCTTGATAAGGTCAAGAGACCTTATCAGGGATTTTTGAATATTGTTAAAAGATTAAAATACCCTACATAGTTAAAAAGAAAAATTGTAGATAAACCTTAGGTAAAACTTAAAATTGGATTTTTTAATAAACGTTGCATTAAATTCAATCTTCTTTTACTATCTATATATTTAAAATTCAAAATTATAACAATCCAAATGAATATCTTGTAGTAAGCAGTCACATTTAATTTTGAGTTTTACTTAAGATTTACCTTCAATTTTTCTTTTTAACTATATGTGGTATTTTGATCTTTTAACAATATTAAGAAATCTCCAGCAAAGCCTCTTATCATTATTGGAGATTTGTCAAAGTCTAAAGCATGAATATGAATTTTGATATTTTAAATGGACTTAATTAAGATTCTCCCTTTAATTCGGTTTTTTGAATTTTCACTATGATCATTCAATGTTGATCACAGCCGTGAATGGATCATTCAAATCTAATTTAAAAATTTAAAAATTTTAATATATGATTTTTTTAATGATAAATTTATTAGGTTTTATCTTTATCCCGATAGTTCTAACTCATAAGCAATGTTACCCTAAAAGATTTTTTGAGTTTAAGATTGCCTCAGAAGTGTTAAGATGGAGCAGTATTGCCCTTACTATTAAAAAGATTAACTGTAAATTTCAATTTTTAATAGTTAATATTACTATTGTAATAGGGTGGGGTAATGTTACAATGTTTTGAGAAGCACAAAAGAAACTTTTAGAACAGTATTGCTCATGAACAAAAATTTTCAACACAAATTTACACCTCAACACAATTTATCTTTATGGGAAGTAAAAATTATAAGATTGGTGATAAGCGCACTATGCTCATCAAAATGATGAGCACTGAATTGCTTCCTTTTGACTATAAGATGATCAAATGATGGTTTAGTTAAAATCTTGTATTGGAAAATATTGTATTTCTTTATTTAAATCTTTGAAGACTAGTCTTCAGTTATTTTTCTCATGAAATAATGGACAAGGACACAGGTTCTGTTTTGTCATTTATCACACACTGGTGATGAATTGTAAGCAAAGACATGTACTTTGTTGTTTAGTTTTTAAGCTTATCTCCTCTCTTATATATCTTTCTATTGTATTACTCAATTCACTTTCCCTTTCTCATGGAGTAAGCATTTCAACAGAGAGTAAAATTGTATAGATTATCTCAATAATAATGAGTTACCAATAAAAATTAAAAGGAGTCAGAAACGGTTAATAATATGATTCATCTTCAACTCCATACAAATACATGAAGCTGCTCAACTTTAAGTAAAATTTGACTATATTGAATAAACAATTGAAGTCGATCGTTTTCATAAGTTACACTATGTACTTGTTTGATAATTTAATTTTCTTGTTTTAACACCATCAATTAATTACATGTATTTTTCTTATCTTTTCACACACATTCTTTCTCTTACTCACTCTATCCATAAATAATTTTATGTTTGGGTGAAAATATGATTTTTATATATTTATTGCCTTCAACCAATTTTAATCAACTTTTTTATTTGCATAATTTGATTATTTATAACTTGTATATAAAACCGGGGAGGGAGTACTTTCTAACAACATTGAGTTTGCTTTTAAAAAACCAAACTGGCCACAGGAGTTTTTCTTTATGAATTCCATGCAAGCATATGGTCTTGATGTGAATGTCATGTCTTTGACCAGACTATATATGATCTTGCTTAGCACTTAGCTCTGTCCTTTTTTGCAGTTCAAAGTACATCATCATATTCTGCAACACATCATTTTGAACTTATTTACCAGAAAAATAGTGCAAAGTTGGGAGAAACAAGAGATTGGAATAAAGCATTAAGAGGAAATAAGAGGAACTGCACTTTCTCAGGGATTTCTATTCAATGTCCTAGAAAAATTGTGTGTACAAGTTGGAGAATTTCTTAGGTACTAGTACTACTACTAACTTGACTGCACAAAGATTTAACAAAAACTCATTCAAGTGGGTTTTCCAGATGGTGGGGATTTTCACTGATACAACTGCTTTAGTGAATTTTTATTGGCTCCTTGCACACCACCTGATCATGTGCCCTATAAATCCTAAGAATGATGATATGATATTGACAAATCTTCCATGGCCAGGAACAAAATAGGGAAACCACTAAGGTTCCAAGAAAGAAATCTAACAACTTAAAAGTCTAAATAATAAGTGAGCAGTACGAACTTGTTGTCATGTCAGTACTAAAACTTGTAATTGCATATTACTCAATTGTTGTGAGACTTTTTGGTAAATTAAATTCCTTCCTTGTGACCTTGCAGTGATTTCCCCCAAGATAGTAGTCTACCAAGTTGATAAGTAAACACATCAACTTGAAGAATGAGGACAAACTACTACTCTCTGCTGCTAGAAGAAAGCAGCCTCTCTGATCTGTACTCTGAATGGATGGAATCAGATTCCTCAACAACACATATATCCCAATTTGCTTTTTTTTGTTATTATTTGTCGTCATTATCACTATTAGTCTTCCTCGTCCACTTCATGAAATGGAAGTGGCACTGTCTTCACTGCTCTAAACTTGCCAGCATTATTCAGATGCTCATTCTCCAACCTGAACCATTCAGTGTTTAGCATTTTTCCACTGATTAGAGACCAAACTCGAGAAATTTCAGATAAGCCAAAATATCTCTAGTAGTGGCGTGTGGACAAATGAAATGAAGTTTACCTGTAGAAATTCCATAGACCTCGTCTGATAACCTCGAGAGATGCTAAAAATAGGCTTGTTACTCGATAATCAACGTTCTCAAAACTCGAATGGACAACAGTTTGTAGCCAAGCAAGCCTCAGGATAATGTTTAATCCCTGCATAAATTTCCAGCCATGTTTATGATTAAAGACTTAGGTGAGAGTCCATGATTGTATCATGAAAAGAAATCATAAGGTGTTGTCTACCATAATGTCTAAAGACAGCACAAAATTTTCTCTGCTGGTGGTTCTTATCTCTTCCTTGCACTAGTTTAGGAATCATAAGGTGAGAGCCCATGATTGTATAGTGGCTTCATCATCAGCAGCATTTATATTATTTTGATTAGAATGTGTTTATTCCCCCACTAAGTGGCATGTTTCTGTTTAATTTCTGTTGTCTTGGACTATAAGAATCAGGAATTGACCTAGTCCAAAGTTTCCAATTTGGATTGAGCAAACTGGAGACAAAAAAGAAGGAAAGGTTCAATTTCCTTTCTTTCCCTTATGGTCTTTTTAGTTAATTCCAACTCCTAAGAGGCTGTTTGTAATGACTTAATAAAGCATTTTTGCACTTTATGAGGTTGAACTCCTCTCACATGTTTACCTTGTATAGTAAAAAATCATTTAAAAGAAGCTAAAACAAACATTATTAGGATTTGAACTTGGATCCTTCAAGCCTCAGGCTCTTTTGAGTATAGTGAGATAGGGGTCTGATATGTACCATGGATATGTAGTAAATGAATTTTCGACGAAGCATTAGTTCATTCCTTAGCCAAGGGTTCTTGGAGTTCAATTGGAGCAAACCCCAGTCCTTTACAAAGTCCCAATACAATTGGTATACAGTAGCTGCACTTGATATGATCACAACAACACATAGCCATCCAACACTCCTGTCCTTCTCATAAGCCACTTTAGCTCCAGCTGCCAACATTGCTGATACATATTTCCCTAAATTCACAAGGTGGCTTGTCTGTCCTTCATCAAACCATCTCCTGGCACACTACAAAAAACCAACAAAGCCAATGACAAATCAGTTTTCTTCATTTCTAAACTTACGGATTTGGATTCAAATGAACGGAGTTAAGTACATAAAAGAATATCATGTAGATCAATGCAGAAAATGTCTTTAGATGAGCTACCTCCAATCCGGTATAATAATGCTCGAATTTGACCTATTAAATAGTCATATCAAAGAAAAGAAGGAATTTAAATACTTCTCTACCTGCATGGCCCTCCAGTAATAGGGTAGGAATGAGACTGCGTAAGCAAGATCTCTGTAGTGCTTAGCCCTCATGCAGTAGCCATAGTCCTGAGCTTTGTAGCTCCGAGTTATGTAGTAACATGCTACATACTCGAGGCTTCTAAGCATTGGAACCTGTACCAAAAGGCGAAATTATAAGAAAAAGATTTATTTGATTTCTTCCACTACAAGAAAATTAAATACATTCTTTTGTTGCACTCTCCAAAGAAAGAACATAACAGTACCTGACTACAGAGTTGATCAGCCATGAAAAAATCCAGCATCACAACCTGAAGAGACAGGTGAGAAGGAGATAAGGCTGTGTCCTACATAATACATGTTAATTAATTGTATCACTGTGTTTTATACAAATCCTACTTTATATATTCAACAAATGCCACTTTATGAAACACATTTTGATGAGTCTTGTATCAGATCATTGTACAGTGAACTGATATCATATTTAGAACTAGCAAAGTAAAAACACTATACCTTGTAAAGTGGTGACAAAACTATGTTCCTTATCACGCAAAGGAAACGGTAACGGGTTGATTGGTAGATAATGTTGAAGGGGCAAACAAGTAGTAGTAAGAAGACCTGGAGACGGTTATTCAGCACATTAAAATCTTAAATCATTCAAGATAGGGAAAATGTGAGGTAAAATTGGGAAAAAGAAATTACCAGTAAAAGTAGACCAGGAATGGTTTGAGCTTGGGCATAAGAATAGCCCTTTGTGAGAAGAGTCAAATGAAGAAACATGACTCCAACCACAGCAGTCATAGCCATAGTACAAATCAAAAACACATCTCTATACTTAAGTTCCTTTGTAGGGGACAGCTCAAAAATGAAGCTGTAGTTTATACGTGTCTTTCTCCAAGCAAAAATGTTGCAGCCATATAGGAAAAAGTGTAGAAACATAAGGCTGAACATACTGCAAAAAAGGAAACACCAAGTTAAGCTGCTTCCTTTAGATTAAATGCAATATAATCCTTACAGTTTGATCAAATTTTGTTTTTTGTCCTTATAATTTCAAATCATTGTTTTTGGTCCCTACACCAAAATCAAAATCCATTAACTACAGAGACTATGACCAAAACTTGTGAAAAGTAAAAGGACCAAACAATTTTTGGTCTTCATCTCTATACTTAAATGGTACTAATTCAAACTAAGTTCTTATCAAATTATAGAGATAAAAAACCCACAATCCAAAATTACAACAACCAAAACCAATATCCGATTAAACTGTAAGGACCAATAACAATGGTATTAACTATTAACCCTAGTATAAATGAATTTCATAGCTAAGAATAATGGGTCTTTTCCTTACCTAAGTACAGGGTAGACAGTTTCCATATAGACTGAAGTTTGTTGCTGTCTTCTGTACAGTCCAGTTATATGAGCCATCACCACATATCCAGCTAAAAGTGCCAACAGGCATCCAGCAAATAACCCTGATTACATTTGAAAAACACAGTAAATTACATGTAAATAATATATAACTCAACTTGATTGATATATATACCTTTTTTTATTACATGTCAGTCCTATAAACAAATATATAGTTAAGTTATAAGATTTACTAGTCAACAGAGATAAGTTATACGTGACTTGAAGTGAAGTTGACAAGATTGCTAAATGCTTAATGGTTTTAACTTTTTTCACAAGATTTGATTATTTTTTATTGGCTATGATTAATCACTATAACAAACAAAAGGAGGCTTAAGTGGAAGCCATTTAGAGAGGTTGAGATCCTTCACTTGTATATTTTTAACGAGCCTTTTTAGTTCATTCTTTGTACGGTCATAGTGGCTCAAACACTTCGAAGAAAAAAAAAAGATGGGACCTGTATTTTCCATTCTCTTGAAAACTAGACCAGGCTTTTGTGAACTTAGTGCCCTAATGGGTCCATTTTGTGTGTTCCCTTTAAACACTAATGCTCACAAAGCAAAGAAAAACAACACTTAATAAAGCTCTCTCCACTAAAATGATTGATCACCAAAAGGCAAAAATAGAAAAGTGAGAGAAGAAGGAAAATTATATATTTTTTTAATTTTGTTCATTATATCTTTTTTAGTAAGAAATATCATTAGGCACGTCAAGAAAATTTGTGATTTCCAAATAGGCCAGACATCAAAAAAGAAAAAGAAAAATTATTTGGCTTACCAATAAAGAAAGTCACAGCATGAGATTCTTTACGCTGTATTGGCCTAAGGCATTTCATGGCCTTCCTTCTATCATCTTGAGAAAAGTTTTTCATGAACAAATCTTCGATTTCATCGGCCAACTTCATCACCTGTCATTTCTGATACTAATAAGAAAAAATTTAATTGGTTCAAAACTTGAAACCAAGTAGTAGTAACAGACAAGCAAATCCAAAGGCCATCTTTGTGGTGCAGACATGAATCATAAGAACATTGGCCACTTGAGGTTGTCGGTGAACTTTCAGGATAACTAGTGGCCAACAAGATCCTTGTTCTTGTCATTATATAGTACTCGTCATACACAATTTTTCATCGAAATTTTGTTATATGAATATTTATGGAAAAACTCAGTCAATGGTGGACAGTTAAGTCATGAGCAAGGGACTAAAGTGAAAATATTGATGAACTATGAGGGATGAAATTGAAAATGACTTGATTTACCTTGTCTGAGCTGTTGAAATAAGAACTCTCAACCACCTTCAGGTAAATGGGAAGAATTTCTTTTTCAGTGACCTGAAAGATTTTTTTAAATAAAATAATAAAGTTAAAAAATGAGTCATATAAACCAAACTTAAAATACTATTAACTTGAATTTTGAGGCCTTCTCATTCACATGCCTTGCCAAACTTCTTCAGGATCTTAATAAATGCGAGCATGTTCAGGTTCCTGAAAATTGAAATCATGGGAAAAAACATAAAGATCTTTCTCATCTTAACAAACATGTCTCTATCAGGCTAATGAAGTTAGGCACTTTACCTATAAACTGTGAGGTATCCTAGGCCTTTGTATAGTTCCATAAGGCCTCTTTTGATCATTTTTTCTGCATAATGCAACTTTGTTTTGTTTACATGAAGCTTATTACTGCCATCTGGACCACATTTACTTGATGATTGGTTCAGCAAATCTTCTCGTACAAGGTAACTAATAGCTGACAAAGTACGAGAAGGTGTGGTCAAAGGAATGTTTATCCTCACATTTTTACCTTGTCTGCTAACCAAATGGCCGGATAGTGTCCTCAGCCTCCCATCTTCTTTCTTCACCTGAACTGATTTTTTTCCCTCGTGCCCAGATCTTGGGGAATCCTTAAACAGCCTGTCATTTTTCTCCGAATCATCTGCAGAATTGTCCTGCATTTCCTCTTGGTCAGCTCCGCTCCTGACAGAGTCCTCCTCTGTTCCCAGTAAACAAAGCATCAGACCATGTACTATTTTCCAGATTAATATTTTTAGAATGATTTCTCAAGAAATGTTTTTCCCATATTTTTTGTTGATAAAAATAAATATGAACCACTCAAATAAAACACCGATGTGAAAATAATTCAGAAATCATTCATCCATGATGCAGGCTACATAAACAAAAGCATATAGGTCCACAAATGAAAAACAGAGAATGTGACATCTTATCTAATAGCTATAAGTAAAATAGCTTACAAAGAAATAAGAGAAGTTTGTATTATTATGTAGTTACCAGAAGAGAATATGCATGATATAGACTGGTCTTCCTTGGAGTCTTGCGATGAGGCAGCTTTCTTGTTGAACTCAGATTTGAGCTCAAGCAGAATGTCCAATTGCTTCTTCAAGGACTCTCCTCTGTCCATGAACTCTTCCTCCTTTGTTCTGTAAAACTTATTCACCTTGTTTAGCTGTTGGTCTAGACATGCAAAGAACTCTTTAGTAGCATCAGTATCAGCAAATTTCTCAAGCAGTTCTGTCTCATACATGTCTCCCTTGCATACTGAACCAGCAAGTTTCCTATGAACCTGTTAAAAGCAAAAAAGACCACAATAAAGTTCCATAATGAGTCTGATGTACCAAACTTATATAGTTGAACAGAATCAATCATGTTCTGGGGAAGGAAAGAAAACAGAGAGCAGTACATGAATTGTTCCATGGTTTCCGTTATGTTGATGATGTCCAAATAAAGAGTAGTTTTTAAGTGATGAAAAGAGGGAAGTTTGCTTGTTGCTGTTGTTGTTGGGTGTATTGTCATTAAGGAGTTGAATTTTCTTGAGGTCCTTCTTGAGTTGCCAGTAATCAACAAAAGCATCTTTCCATTCTGGAATGAGCTGAACCTCAAACTGCCTTGTGAACTTCACCATCTTCTCTGTTTTTTTCTTCAGAAAGAGTTGGTGGTGGTGGTTGTGGTAACTGTGGTATCTCTGAGATTATTTGTGATGATTGTTCAATGGAAGGCCAAGCTGACATTATTTATGGAGCAAGGGAAAAGGCATTTGGTACTGATTCTCTCTGAAGCACATTCTAAAATATCCTTAGAAGCACTTAATTAGCTATGTACCATCATCATCATCCCCCTCCTATGCTTCTTCTCTCCCACTTGGGAATTTTGGAAAGCCAAGTGGTCGCTGGCTGGTTAGATAGGTTCGCCGGAAAAGTAACCACGGGTCCGCTACTGCCACTGCCGGATTATGATTACTTCTCGGCCAACATGGGTGTCATGAAGATTTTGAAATGGTGGTGAATTTAAAGTGGATTGCTGTGGGGAAGATGTTACTGTTGGATATGCATGTAGAGAAAAATGGTCTTTAGTAGCAGCTAGAGTATGCTTTGTGAATTTACAAGCAAGACCATGCACCTCAGAAAAAAGGTTGATGTTTTGCAAAATTATCATCGCCATTATTACCACTATAATCAAGTATATTTAAACCCTGAAAATTTGTTCTATGCAGTTCATAGATGTGAGAGAAAAAAGAATAATATACAAAATAGTATACTTATAATTTTTATAAAATATTAAATGTGTATCATCCTTTTTTCCATCTAAAGATGTAGATTAGATTTGAGAAGAAATGGGAAAGAGGAAGAGGATTTTTGCTTCCGAGGACAAGTGGGATTGATGGAAAATGAAGGGCATTTTTGTAATAGGATGGTTTCTTAATGTGAATGAGTGACCAATAAATTTCTAAGAGGTTTGATCAATTGTGTAAAGTGAAATTTATTGGCTAAGTCATCTGCTACCACACAAAAGCTTTCTCTAATTAGACCAGCCTGATTTCCACTAATTCAGGATAACTAGAAAAGGTTTCAATTATTTTCATACTCTCCACCATCCCTAACCAATAATCCATCCTCTTCCTCCGTATATGCATATCATAAAGTATAGTCTATTCCAACTATCTCCCCAACATACATGTCACATGTATAGAGATTATATATATAATTAAACTGGAAATGTTATTGTTTATCTGAGCATGACTTGGTATGAAAATAAATTAGTGGATAATACTAGATGCCATATGTTCGTTATAAAAATAAAGAATGGTTAAGACACAAAAATACCCATGAAATCTTATCAAAAGTGCATCTAGCATAATATATTTTTTTCGGAGGTGCAAAAATACTTTTGAATATCTAAAATTGAAGAAAAATTCTATAACC
The DNA here is from genome assembly GCA_025593235.1 of Vachellia pachyceras. Taxonomy (NCBI): domain Eukaryota; kingdom Viridiplantae; phylum Streptophyta; class Magnoliopsida; order Fabales; family Fabaceae; genus Vachellia; species Vachellia pachyceras. The sequence continues at coordinate 23,252 of JANTPZ010000114.1, read as the reverse complement.
ACTAAATGTAACCTAACACCTTTAAGTATGTATATGAAAAATAGTATAGACTCTATCATGTAAAGTAATTGTGTTATGTTATATTTAACTTTTTTTTTACATTTTTGCACATATTTTGAACGTTCAAGTCTATTGTTGCACATCTAAAAAGTATATGATGTTAAATGTACTTTTGAAAAAAAAATCATAGCGATTTTTTTTACATTAAACCAATAAAGAAATCTTAATATATGTTAAAAAAGATCTGATCTTTTTTTCATAATTTAGATGCAATCATTTTTTGTGAGTACTCTTTACAAGTCTAGAAGTATGCATAACTATTAAAATAATCATTCAGCTTGTATTTGGTGTGGATATATGATAATATATCATATGTATACATAGATTGATTGATTTAGGAAACAACATTATTTTATTAAAGGAGATGTTTGGTATAGAATCATTGTACCTAAGTAAAGAGAAAGAGTAGATTAGGCAGACAAACAATGTGTTTGATTGTTTATCACATTGAAATCACGTTATACATAAGTCGAGACAAAAATCATCTTATATATTTACATCGGTTTGGATAAAATCACTCTCCCAAGGGATTCCTAAACACTTACAATAGCTAGGGCTATGTCATTACCCAACCAAACTTTTTCTGTTAAATACATGTATATTATTTTTAGAGGTAATTATATTCAAGACAATGTATGACATCAAATGTGAGTACTTTTTTAACGAAGATTCAAATCTTAATTCATCATATTATGATGAATTAGTCTCTTTTGTCAAACCCAAATTTCAGTTTGTTTTATTACACCTGTTTAATGTGAGAATAATATAAACAGTGCGTATTGGAAATTTTTTAAAAATTTAGTATATATAATTTGGCAAAAAAAGTATATATATTAGGACTTAGGATAAGGAGTACAAAATGGTATATATACATGGTGATGAAATTTACAGTTGTTAGGCTCATATCTTATCTGAACTATTAGTAATAGTACTCAAGGAGATTCCATATTCACACACACATGCTTTTTATTCCTTTGTTCTAAACCCATTCTCTCCACTCCACAGCTTCCCATGGTGATGAAAAATACTGTTGAACGCATGTTTGGGCTTTCTATAATCATTTTCAAACAGCGTCAGTAATAGCTACAAACGAAATTTAACAGTGTGTTTGTTTTCTTTTAACAGATAGAATAGAGTTTTCATACCACTAGACTATGAGATAGATGTGACAACTCATATCAGCGTGTCTGTTTTCTTTTATGTCCCTCTCTCTCATTCAAAAAGGCCAAAGTTCTTTTATATCCCTCTCTCTCTCGTTCACAAAGACAAAAGGGTGTGGGGGGAGGGGTCATCTGTTAAATTTTGTAGCCAGACATGGATTGCAACATATCACCATTAACATCTGTGGAGAACTGACAGAGCCATTTGATGTTTGTCTCAAAGATACGCTGTTTCATATTTTCCCCTCTCTCTCTATCTCTCACACACACACACATGAATATAATCATTTTCTCTCAGTACATGCCTAAAAAATTAATTTTTGGATTAGATAGCTGCTAGCTAGAGAAAAAACGCTAAGTAACTAGCACGCACGATGATATATAACACAAAATATATATTAAAAAGGAACTCTTGGGGCATATATAATCCACCCACTTGATGATCTATATATTCTTTCCGTTCTATGACGCATGCACTCACACTTGTCCTCTCTGCTTCCTCTACCATTATATTTATAATTTATTTAACAATTCTCTCTGCTTATTATGGAGTCTAATCATTGCTTATTTATCATTTAAAATCATGTATCAACCCTCAATAATTAATCTTCTGGAAAAATATGCCTGTGAAGGTCTCAAAGATTCTGATCGATGATGATAATGAGAAGCACCCAGAATAGCGTTTGAGAATTTTTCTAATATATATAAACACACACTGGTGCAATTAATTATTATATGCTACACATAGTTAAGGCAAACTTTAAATGAAATATTCTTGTTGAATAATGTTTACTGTTTGCGTTTTCCTTCTTGTAATATAACATAATAAAAAAGGAAGGTATGGGTATTTTATTTTAATTTCTTTAAATAAATATTTGAAAGAACCAATGATAATTGGTTTAAATGATCCTTTCATTGAAAAGATGGACGCACTTTTATGATCTAATACATATTAGTCAAAATCTAATGTGATTTTAATAATTTAAAAAAGAGCATTATTCAAGTCTCAAATAAAGATATAAGAGAAAATGGATATTTACTTTATTTTAATCAAACAAATATTTAGAAGATTTAGTTTTAATCAAAAATATCAAATTCAAATTATAATTTTGATTGGAAAACATTTTTGTTTATAGGAGAACTTTATACAAATGTGTAGTTTGACGTGTACTCAGACTTAAATGCGCGGTTCTTATGTATTGCATTTGTTGGTTCAAATAGCAAAAAATAAAAATAAAAATACCCAAGCTTTTCATGCAAGATTAACTTTTTGCTTCTTTGAAAAATGATATGGCTAACTCTCAGGGTTGGCTAGCATAAGTTTATATATCTTTCACAATACGGTGAACCAATATTTAAATCTCTACTGTGAGACATTTTCCTATTTAACACCTGACGGTACTTAAAATATAATTGCTTTCAACAAGAAGATATTTATGCCATTCAAAATAAAGAATAAAATGCTACGGCTATGAGAACTTTACACCTCATTATGGTTTGACTAAATTTAGTTTGACTTGGATTAGTCCAAATAGATATAATTCCTTATAAAAAAATTACTCCCTCTGCTTCATAGTGTAGGACATTTTTTAGCTTTAAGAAATATCTTCTCATTTTTACCCATGTATTAGTTAATGTGCGCAGTGCAATTATGCATGAAAAATTGTGATTGTTAATTGTGGAGACAACACTAAAAAAAGTCAGTTTCCCATGATATTTAGGTTATTTTAATTTACGCTATATAATCATTAAATATATTGGAAAGAATTTTATATCATAAAAAGTAAAAATGATTTTTTGAATGGTAGCCAAACAAAGATGTTCTTGATATACTTATATTTTAAATGATCTTGCATTATGCGAATTAGATATATAAAATGAATGTTGTCTTATCCAACATAAAAACATTTATTTAAATGCTCTAAACTTATACTCAGATCATGTACCCACTTGAGAATGCGATAAAAAAGTACTTTTAAATAAGTTGAGGTAAATATGTGGAGGAGATTATCTCGTTTTACGGAAAAAACTGTTGAATGTGCGTTTGACTTTTGAAAATGTTATTCCAAACAAGTCCATGTGATATACATGTTGGAAATATCCTATATTGGTTGTGTTTGGAGGAGCTTCTGGACTACCCAAAAGCACGTTCAACATTGTTTTTCTACAAAACAAGATAATTAATCTCATCCACATATTTACCTCAGTTTACGTAAAAGTACTTCTCTACCGCATTCTCAAACGGACCCATTATGGCCCGAGAGTAGACGAAAGATTTTAGAGAGAGGGAGAGAGAAGGAATTGTAAGGCTTTGGGGAAGTGGAGCCAATGAGAGAGAAAGAAAATGGTGGTCTGATTAGGAAAGCATATCATCACAACATAACATGGTGCGCCCTTGCAGAAGCGACCCAACCCACCAGTGTGAGTGTGTCTGTGTTTCTCTTTAATGATCATCATCATCATCATCATCATCATCATCATCATCTCTCTCTCTCTCTCTCTCATGCGTTCTACTTCGTTTCTTGACAAACACTAGGGCTAGCTTCCAGGTTTGATATCCCACTTTTGATCCCTTTGTTTCGACTTTCCCCAACGTTGGTCGTCTATGTATCTCTCTTCGATCATGACACATACTATTGGTCTTTTGCTTTCCGTTCCTAGCTAGGGTTTTGCTTTTGTTTCCAACCAGACTCTCCCTGATACTCCTCCGATCCTAAATACAAATTACATTATAAAAAGAGTCTTGCCATTAAGACTGGAGGAGCATTTTGCACGTGCCCATCAAATGTTTACATGCTTACGGCAAGAATTTGTGTAGTAAACAGGTTTTAATGTACTTTGATTTTCAAAAAGCTTCTGTGCAAAGAACGATAGTTAGTTGTGGTGGGGTTTCAAAAGACGATGATGGCAAGTGGATTCGTGGCTTTGCCAAGATGGTTGGCAGCACTATTGGGGGGCCGGTTATTGATCAAGCTTCTGCAAAAATGCATGGGATTTTATAGAGGTAACGTATCAGTTTGGGAACGCGGTAGAGAAGTACTTTTACTTAAGTCGGGGTAAATACGTAGAGGAGATTATCTTGTTTTACAGAAAAACACTGTTGAACATGCTTTTGAGGGGTAAATAAACTTTCCAAAACAAATAGAATTGTAAATAGATTCATGTATGATTTACTCATCACATTTATTGAGAAGAAAACCTTTTTGTTGATTCGTTTGCTAATTTTAGTTTTGAAGGCACATAGGATCTATGTATTTTTTTTAAAAAAAATCCTAATGCATGTATGATCTACGCTATATGTATACTGTAGTTTTAAATATAAAAACTCGTGTAGTGTAAATTGCAATACAAACAAAGTTTTATATTTAGAACTGTATGGAGTATATAAAGATGAGGTAGGTGTTGCTTACTCACAGGTGGTGCATGCTAGACAATTTATGATTATTTTTGGACAGTTTCCCCACTGTTTATAAAAAGGAAAAGATATCACTGATGTGTCAATGAGGGGATTTAATTGGCAAAAGAAATCCTAATGACAAATGAAAAAAATGTAAACATAAATTATCATTTCTTACATTAAAACTTGTCATTGTATCATACGACTCAATTATTGTCGAACTTTTGGATAATTAAATATATTTTTATTTATATATAGTCATTGTAAGTGCCACCATAACATGATAATAAACTGCCATCATGTACATCACTCGCACATGTTTTAGATGGAAGTCTAGATGGAATTAGAGCAAGTCATAGGAATCTTGGAGATCCAAATATAAAATAGGACTTTCTACTTTAGGACTTTTGCATTGATTAATTAAAAAAGAACTGATATAAAAAAATATGTTCGGTGATATTTTTATAAATAAATTACGTAATTGCTAGATTTTCTGTACCAATGGTACATATAACTGGTGTAGAAGGCTAGACTTTCTTTTTTTCTTGAATAAATATGATTATTACTATTAGAAACATAATAATTACATAACACTAAAGTTATCAGTTAGTGAAAATAGAAAACAAAGAAAACTAACTAGCAACTATTTAACATCATCATGGGTTTATTTCAACCCCTTCTAAATCATTTTCCAAGATCCTTATCAACTCAAGGTGGCGGTCTAAGCATGACCCCCATAACGAAACCTTAGCTACTCAGTCAATAGCTAAGTTTACTTCTCTCAGAACATACTAAAAGGAGTGCTCAAATTTATTAGTTTGGTCATAAATATAATAATTAGACAATGTATTTATTATGATACAAAATATACGATCCCAATCTATTTTATTTTTTAAATTTACTATATTTTAATCAATAGTTGTGTTGGGAGAGAGGAAAGCACTCACTTTATACAACTCACTCATAAACGTAACCCATTGATTGCACTTCAAGGTTGATCCAACAAATATCCTTAATAGAATTTTTCATGCTTATCCTATTTATACTATATATATATATATTTCTGCCCGTACAAATATACTTAAGAATATAACTGTTCACACTTATTACAAGTTACAACAGTGTGTGTATATATTCAATTAGCAAAAATATTCAATATGCAACGCTGCAGAATTTAGTATGGAAAAAACTAAATATTTATAGTCAATAGAGTTTGGATCGAATAAATGCAAATTGGTCTTTTTTTCTTTAATTTCTCTTTGTCTGTTGACAAATCCTTTTCCTCCTAGCATTTTGATGAAATTCCTCCTTAAACAACCAAGAAAATTTAACAAAAAAGATATAAAAAAGTATATATTTTTTTAATGACGGAATTTTACCTCAATAATTCTGTCGCTAAATCTAGTAACCCTCATTTTAGTGATAAAATTTTTCCATCACTGAATCCATTTTAGCAACGAAATCAGCCATTCGTTAAATTTGATTTTTTTGGTAATGTATATAGAGAGAGATGCATAATATCACATAGACATATTATAGTAATTAAGTTAAACCAATCCAATGAGCTTTCTGAGAATAATTTCCGTGCTTGCATGAGCCAGAACTCGTCATTGATCTCAATAGTCACACCCTTAATCCTTTAAATCCATACTTAATTTTTTTTAATCTCTTCACTTAACAAGTATCGATCTTTGATGGGTCCTTTAACTCTAACTATTAAAAAATGTTAATATTGAAAATTTAAATTATTTTTCAAATAACGATTATTATCAAAATCATCATTTGATGTTAACGATATTAATTTTAGAGGACTAAAGATGCACCATATATAATTAAGAGATTAAATTAAAATCTTGTATAAAGTCTGGAGACTAAAGATGTACTTGTGCCCTTTTCTTTTCATTCTGTTTTTTTTCCTTCTGGGAATATCCGCTTGGTTCATGCAAAGCATCATGAAAAATTGTCAGAATACGATTCTATGTCGATCATGTTTCAATAAATCAGAAGAAATATTCCCAGAAAAGAAAAGAAGAAGATTTGATTTCAAATACGAATATCCCATTTCGGTAATAAGAATAATTCATCATGCTGTTGTCTCCTTTTGACACGGCTATATATAATTAATAAACAGGAATTTAATCATCAAGTACTACTAAGGTCATTTCATTATCCTCCTCGCATATACACATGCAGGCAGGTGATTCAGTACTTAGGGCATATTCTATAATGCAAAAAGATTTCAAAGTAAGTGTGTCTCAGAATTCGTAAAAAACCCTAGAAAAATATATAGCCACATTCGAGTACTACGATTATATAGCAAAAGTATATGCTCTATCCTTTGCGTATTTGGTACACTGTGTTATAATACTCTTCAAGAGTTTGAGAGCCTAAGAGAGAGAGGGCGGTTCTGATTCTTCTACAGAAATCAGTAGCCATTGAATTCTAGAGAATAATGGACATTTTGATTGTGACGTATAATGTGAAGGGGTTAACTGAATGATGAATTAGTTCTCCTAGAAGCTTATTTCGCATATCCACTAGTCAAGTCTATATCAAACTTTTGCAATTTATTATATGCCCTAATTACGATCGATTAGATTCAATTTAATTATGTCAATAAATATCAATGTGAAAAATATAATAAATCATGCTATATATTAATCAGTACCCAACACATTTTCATATTCTAATATTAGGCATATAAGTAACTGACTAATCCAATTCAAATAAGTGTTGGTTCATAATATATGGCATATCGCTACCTCTGAGTAGTTATTGTGGTTGTATACAGAGCTTAAACATGAAATTATTGATTAAGTTGGAATAACCCCTTACATGTTGATCCAAATTAAACCCATGATGGTAAAAAATCTTGTTTGATCAAAATAAGTAAGGAAACCCCTGGAAGAATACATGTTTGGAGAATTAATTAGTCAACGGTACCTAAATTTAGTTACCATACTTTCTGTATATGAAATCCCTCAAAGTGTACTAGTACGTTTTATATATAATATTATTAATTCTCCAAAAAGGTATATAAGTAATTTTCCCTAAATATGTAGTTAAGATACACACACACACATATATATATATATATGAGAATTATTATATTGTCCTATTAGAACGATGTAATTAAGTCACTAAAAAGGCACATAAGTGAGCATCACATAACATATCGTTATTTCCAGCATTAAATATTATCATTGCATCTATCATGCTCACTTATTGTGAGACTTTTTAATGATTGATTGCTTAATTATATGAGAATCATAATAATTACCCCTACACATGCATGTGTGTGTTGTGTGAAGAAATTTGTGTATTTTAATAATATAAAGGCGTTAATTTGGTGTATTAGAAGAAGTTAAACAAGGTTAAACTTATATTGATGAAGATTTGAGCTCGTGGTGTTAGTTCATAGTTCATATAGGGTAAGGATTCGAATTCTCCTGACGTGGAGTAGTAGTGTCTTTGTAGAGAATCAAAATCTTCGTGAAAGAAACAAGATAAACCTTAATTAAAATATTATATATATATATATAGACACATATATGGGAAATTTACTCTGAGGTCTCAAATAAGGAACTTATTTAAAAAATGTTCACATTGATCAAAATATTTATCAAGAGATTCCATTGAAAACATAAGGTGTTGTTAACACAGCGTATGTTGTTATCAATATATAGGACCTTATGTTGTCATTAATATAACCTCTTGATAAATATTTTGATCAATGGGACCATTCCTTAAATAAGTTCCTTATTTGGCATCTTAGACTAAATTTCCCTGTATATCAACCGACATGGTTTTATTTTATTCGTAGGGTTCTTTTGATTTCAACCCATAATTGAAAGTAGTTCCACTTGACATTTATTCACTTGAAAAACAACAGAACAGTGCAATTGGATGTTTAGGTATGGATATTCTCACTCATGGTTGTTAAAACTTTTCTTCACCCCCCCTAATTTTTTATTTTTAAGAATTAATAAACAAGTTTTAGCAAGTGAAAAAAATAGCTAAATAAATTTTTTATTTTACTTTACTTAAGTCAAATATGTAAATATTAAATCCCTAGAAGCTTATTAAATTTAAATGAAATAATTTAGGGTACCCATTTTTTATACCATCATCAAGGTACTTTTTATATATTTTACCATGTATTCAAGCAACCGACTAATAAGGTTGAGGGTTCAGGATTACCCCTGCTCATACCTAGACCTAAAGGGATTTATAGTGGAGCTTTATCCGTTATACCAACTTTGTGTTGGTTACATACATATATGTAATATTTAACTCTAAGCAGTTATGTCATACCACTACATATATTACAATTAATATGTATGTGTGCACCTTCAGTTCATGGTATTAAGGAAAAGCTTGGCTGAACAGTGGGAGACACAAAATTATGACAGGTAATTTTTTTACATGACATGGTACATGTACTAGGATAAATAATAAAAACCAACTAATTTATTGTTCTTAGAAGAATCACAATCAACTTTTAAAGATTTGGATGATTGTTTAAGGCATCTAGAATTTTGGCTTAGAATTGTGATTTAAAATCATTTACTCTATCTGTCCTTCTGTGTGTTGTCATAAAACAACTATTCTATTATTATGTATTATTCTTAGTGCATGCTTATGCCTGGTATATGTTTCGGTATATAATCAAGATATTTTTTATCAAAGTATATAATCAAGATATTACTCTCCCCGTATAAAAGAATCTTTTTTAAAAAAAATAGATAACAATAAATAAATAGTAGAAATATATGGTTCTGGATAAGAATATTGCCGTACCTTTATGCCATAAAAAAGTTTTTTTTCTTTTCTTTTATTTCCTTCTAGGGTTTGGAGAACAAATGACCTATTTATATGTTATTCCCATCCTTATTATAATAGTGCATGTCCCTTGGCACTTTACCGTAGTTTGGTTTAATTTCATGCATCGTGATTAACTGTAATCATAATCACAATACATAATATTGATTCGATTATTTGGTTAACACGCTAAAGTAATTCAATATAATCATTTTATGCAATCGAAAAAAAATATAATCATTTTATATATAGATTTAGACCTTTGGTTATATAATCTATACTCAAACCTATATGAATCTGCATGTAAATATTTTTAACCTTCATGAATTAATATTTAGAAATGTGTGTATATATATATCCTCCATTTTTAACAGTTTAGAAGTTAAAAAGATCATTTACATATATTTTTATGTTTTAGATCAAATATAAATTTTGATTCAATGCTTTTTTTGAAAGCATACTGAATGAATATTGATGTGTTTAGTCATTGTGTGGAGGCTATATATCAGCTTGATCACAGGGAAGCAAGTAACTAATTGATACAACTACTGATCCATAGCAATCGGAATGTTTCTATTAATTAATTTCATGTATATAGAATCTAATAATATTGATAATAGTTTAATTAGGAAAGGTTATGAGTTAGATAATGTTCCGAATGTCTTTAATCAAAAATCACCTTTCATTTAGAGGGGGTGGTTGATGTAAGAATTTATGTGATTACAATTTTCTTTGTAGTTGATATTTAGATCTTAATGATAGTCTTCATATTCCATTGAAAAAACTTGAAATGCCATTATTTCAGATACAGTAAGGAGAGAAAAATTATATAAAATCTTCCCCGATTAACCGATCCAAAACTCTTGACTGAACTGGTCAGATGATTGATTCATTAATTTGACAAGTCGATTCGATCATATCTAGTTTTAATATAATGAGATCTTGTATAATTTTTTTTAATAATTTCTTCAAATAAGCTTATGATCAATCCCCACAACACACACACACACACACAAATTAAGCATCTAGCATATGAAAATGGTGTGGATATAAATAATAGATTAAATAATAATAAAGTAGATTTGTTCATGTGTGTGTGTATAACAGACTAAAGTTTGTTTAATTTGTGTGCTGAATAACTTAAAAACATGGGATTATTGCTAGATTTGTTCTTATCTATAATGACTTCATTATATATGCGTAGGATGGATGGATCTCCCTGGTTAATTAGTGTGTCCCCACATGTGAGGGGGAAATTAAAAAAGCTGCAATATCTGCCAAATTAAAGCCAAAAGGCATAATCAATCAAATGTGCTGTTGAGAGAAAAGCAAAATAAAAAATATTAAATATCTATGGAAAATCAATCATGTAGCTGTTGCTCACTGTCAAATTAAAGAAGCGAACAAAGAAAATGAGAGAAACTTTTTTCCATGCTACACACACACACATCATCAAGTGGTAATTATATTAAATCATCAAGTGGGATTGCTTTATGTGGTTAGGTCTATACATATTAGATTCATTGTCAAAAAATATATAGATATATACATATTAGATTCATTCATTGGACCATTTATTGTAAGGTCCCAAGAAATGAAGTTATTTATGAAAAGATCCCAAGAGGTTGTCAATGATAAGTTGAGAAGCACCATTGACAAGTAGAGTAGCTGCCATTGACAACTTTTGGGAACTTTTTACAAATTAAAGCCAAAAATGTATAGGATGAAACTTAAAAAAAAGGATAAAATTTATTACTTATTAATTAATATATGTACATACGCATGCATGCGTGTTAGCTACTGAATTATCATAATCGATCACCTTCTTATGGAACCCGTTTGGGAAAGCGGTGGAGAGATACTTTTACCAGTTATAAAGTAAATGTGTGAAGGAGATTATATCGTTTTACGGAAAAATTATTTGGAGTGTTTAAAAGCTTTCCCAAACACGGATTTTGGGTTCGCCTTTAATGAGTCGGACCATTTTAGTTAACGTTTCTTACCTAATTTCATATGTTTCTCTGTCTCATCATTTTATTTTATGACATTAACATGGACCTTTTCCCCTTGAAGGTTGGCTGAAATTGTATTTTTGCACATTTGTGATTTAGAGATTTGGTTCTTTGAACCCTTTGAATGATATATATATATATATATATATATAATATAATGGGGAACAAGCTTAAGACACAGGGAACAATAGTTTTAAGTTTTTGGGTCATCTTTATCTTCTGAAACACTCCAATTAAATCATCAATCCAAACTCAAACTAATCCCTACTTCATCATTTCTATTACATATATATATATATATATATTATTTAGTGATTTTATTTTAGTTCAATAAAGATGGAAAAGCTTATTTACTCCTTAAAATCACATTCAACAGTATTTTTCTGTAAAACAAGATAATCTCCTCCACATATTTACCTTAAATTGTGTAAAAGTATTTCTCTACCGCGTTCTCGAACGGACACATTTTCTTCCCAAGCATGATTGAATTGTACAGCATATTTTTGTTTTGTGAAATTACCTATTGGTCCCATAGAATTTCTAGAAGAAAAGCTAATTTCAGGAACTCGATTGGCTAATTTTTTTCCTGGTTGCTTTGTACTTATATTTTTTTTTATAATATGCATTAGTACTTATATTAAACCTTTTCAACACCCATCTTTTTGACTGGAACTTATAAAGCTGTATCATCCCATTTCTCTCAATCAATATCGAACGTTAATTATCAATTAAAATATAATGATGCCTTTATTGTTATTAATTTTTTTTTAAAGGTAAAGTGTATATGATCTGTTGAAGAGGTTTAATTTATACTTTCACGTACTCGAAAACTTTTGCATTTGCATGTCCTTTTATGAGAAAGTGTCATTTTGCTTTTTGATGTCGCAACAGTAACTTTGACTCGTTATGTGTCTGCTTTGAGAAGAAAGAAGATTTAATTATGAACATATCATAAAGATAATTATAAATTTATAGTTAATAACTATCAATTATAAATGCGGAGTCGATAGTTCTCATGAATTATTATCATAATTGACGAAGTAATGTGAGAAGAGATTAATTAATTTATAGTGAGTAAATACGTAAGTACTAATATTTATTTAACTATAGATATGATAAATCATGCTTTGTTAACCTTTATGTATAAAATAATATTTCGCCCATTTTATTAAGTGAAAATGGAAGGAAAATTTCTAGTAAGAGAATTTGAGATAAGAGAATAAGAGAAGAGAGAATGTGAGAGCAATTCTCATTTACTTTCTATGTTCTAAAATACTTTATATATAGCCTCTATTTATAGACCTTCAAGAGTGACCATAAATAGTACATTTAATACAGATGAATATACATTATGACTTTTCATATCGTTCATGAATCAAATTGTACGGTAATAATGATGTGGGAAGTGAAGAGTCAATGGATATACACATAATTAATATATTCATAACACCATTAAAAATTTTATTGATAGGAATGATCAAAATCAAAGTAACATTACTCTGTGAGTTAAAAAAATTTGCAGCATATCGGAACTTTTATCGGTGGGAATGAAAATTTATTAGGTGATTCTTGTCAATAAAAATTAATGGGTAATTTTGCCCCAACTTTTCCTTCTATTAATTAAGTTTATTACTCCCATATATTATTATATGACATTCTTCTACATGACTTATTCTAATTACAATCTATTAATCCCATATATCACATAATTTGCTTCATTTTCTTAAGAATTTTATGAATGCCATTACAAGTTTCAATTATAATTATTATGGTAAATTTAATAAAACTATAGTATAATACGATTATGGTAGAGTTGCACCACTGGAAAAGAGCTAGTGGTAGTAATTGTGTATAAAGCATGTAGGTCAAAAGGTGATTGATCTCTCTATTTGTCGATTAATTGAGCATTAACCCAAGTGTCTATTTGCTAATCACTTGATTAGGATCTGAATATTATCCTTCGTTCCTTCTCTTCCCACCCTCTATTTATCTATTGAATAAAACTAAGGATGCCTCTTGCATTTATCAATGAATTTTTTGAATTAACAAGGGTGCGACTCGTATAGTCGTATATCATAGCAAGAACATGCATTCGAATTTTCACTACCAGAAAAATGATATTTAGCGACGAAAAAATCCACCGCTAAATGGCTATTTTCCATTAGAAAATTTTCATTTAGCGACGAAAAATATTAGCGACCATTGTTTTAACGATGGAAAATAGTCAATCCATCGCTGAATGGTATTTTTCTTGTAGTGTTTTGCTCATAATGTTAAAATCTTATTGATAGATAACACGTAAATATTTTGACTTAACTTTTTTTAGCTTTAAAACGTACATTAACATGGTGAGCTCTTTAATTCAACTTACATAAACATATTTCTTTTAACAACTAAATAATGTTGTTCTTTGTTCTCCATCAATTGCTTCCTAAAACACAAGAAAACATAATGCAATTATATATGAATAAATATTTCCAATGATTTCTATATCACATCATTTGAAATTTCAACATATGAAAGAAGATTGATCTTAACAAGCTGTCAGCATCTTCCAAAATTTAATTAGGGATATCATAGCAATATGTTGGTGACGTTTGTTCAATTTTACCAATATATATATATATATCTCTTAACATCAGCAAGTTCATGTTAGAGACAATTACTACAAGAAAAATGTCATTTAGCGACGGAAAAATCCATCGTTAAATGGTTATTTTTTATCAGAAAATTTCTATTTAGCGACGGAAAATATTAGCGATCCTCGTTTTAGCAACGTAAAATAGTTATTTAGCGATGGATTTTCCGTCGCTAAATGGCATTTTTCTGGTGGTGTTAGGTTTCAAAGTTTGACCCTTTATCCTTTTTCAAAATGACCCCCTTTAACTTGATTGTGTTCTTAACTTGCTTTTAATTACGTAATTTTGTGTAAAGCAGTTCCAACTTGCCTACAATCTGTATTTTAAGTTAAAGTGGATTTTAAAAAGGAGGAAAAAGAAAAAGGCACCAACTCTTTTTGGGACAATGACATATATATACATATGCCTTGTTTAATTTAGGAAGGCAACACCTCAGTCGCCTTTCATTTACTCATGGGCCGCTTAATTTATTTTTTTAACAAAATAATTTATTTTGGTGAAGTAAAATAAATTCACATTTAATATTTATACACAATGGAGCAAATTGCCCTCTATCATAATGGACCACTCGTTTTTTTTTACAAAATAAAAAAAAAAGAAATGTTAATTTTATTCTCATACTGAATGCAACCTTTCTTGACATGCCGCTGGGGACTAATTGTGGATACCACTCTTTGTGGGATTAACATGTTGCTAATTAAATTAAAAGATTTATAAACTTTAGAATACAAGAATTTTTTTTTTTAAAAAAAAAATCATAGCGTAAAGTTGCTAATTAAGTTGAATCAAAGCCCATGTAAAGCTTAATTGGACTAAACCAGCCCATAAAGAAGCTGGAAGGCCAACATGAGTAACAGTGTGGTCAAGTCATTACCCGAAAAGAGTAAAGGTAGGAAGCCCAGTCTTACCTAGCTGACCCAATTTATAATACAAAGCCCAATTAAATTGGTCTTGGCCCAATAAAGGCTTTCTAGTCAAAGCCCGAAGGCTTGGGAAGCATACTAAAAATACCGTATTTTTATTTGTATGTTCATGTTCCAACAAACCAACAGTTGGTTGGATCAAGTGGTAAGCAACTTAAAAGTTTTGAGTTTGAGTCCTTCTGTATGCAGAAGCCACCGTTGAGAAACTCACCCACCATTTCCAGGTACGCAACGTGGGTCGGATCAGATTAGTGGGGCGAAGCTCAGGAAACCCGGCGGGAAACTAGAAAGAACAGTCGGTCTCATTTTTTGAGTTAGCTCTTTGAATAACATGAAGTAATTAGGATAATTTAACAACAATTATCATTCTAATAAGTTAATGATGTTTTTGAATTAGCTTTTAAAAAATAAATTTTATTTCAATTTGCGTAAAAATGATTTTAAAGAATAGATTTTATGAAAAAAGGATTTAAGAAAATGAAAGTGTTTGGATGACTGTTATCAAAATTTAATTTCTATTTTTGTTTAAAGTGTAAAAACCATATATGCATATATATATATATATATGATCAATGTATTATTTAAGAGGAAAATGTGAGTAAATTTTATAATAATTAATTAAATTAAATTACACAAAAAGTAAAATTATAACATTGTCAATCCTATAATATGAGAAAATAACTTAGAAATATAAGAATTAATAAGTTTTAGTGACTAAAATTAATTATTCTAAAGAAGATATTTTAGATTAAAATATGTAATTAATCCCTGTAACAGTACCGGTAAAGCGGGCCAGCCTGCGGGTTGCGTGCTGGAAAACCCCAACCCGCCAACTTTTTGTTTTTTAAAAAATAAAAAAAATAATTTTTTCCCCTTTTTACCCAGTTTTTTTCCTATAAGAATCCATATTTATACTATTCTCTTTCATATTTTATAAATAAATATTCAATAATTTCCTAAAAATAGAATTTAATATTACCTTTTTCTTTGTAAAAAATATTGGGATAAAAAAAGTAAAAAATACGTAAAATATATATTTTTTCAAAAAAAATAAAAAAAACGGATTATGCGGGCTGGCCCGCCAACCCACGGGTTGAAGGCGGCCCGCCAAACGCAACCCGTATTACCGGCGCTACCTGCAGCATGCAACTTCATCCCTGAAGCATCTCAATCTCCCTGTTGAGAACAAATGTTTTTTTTTTCCAAACCACGGCTTTACTTCCAAAAGTGATTTTGCAAAAAAGAGCGGTGTTTGGAAATTTTCTCCTGAAACCATGATTTGGTTCGTCAGAAGTGTTTTTTTTATGGGTTGCCAAACACATGCTAATTGAATGAGTATGATGTTAATAATGTCATAAGAGAACTCAATCTTGAATTGAATTTCTACCCACCACCATATTCGATTAATGTTGAAATTTTTTGAACCTTCCAAATCTAATCGGTTGATTTAAATTTAATTTTTGTTTACTGTTGTTAAAAATAATGTGTTTATAATATAAAATAACAAATGTTGTTTTAAAAAAAATTATTTTCCTATTTTAAAATCATTAATTAAAAATTTAAGAGAAACTATAATTTAAATAGTACATCGATGAGCAGCATAATCATTGGCTCCGTTTGGCAAAGCGTTTTAGGAGTTCAAAAGCATGTTTAATAGTGTTTTTCCGCAAAACGAGATAATCTCCTCCACATATTTGCCTCGACTTACGTAAAAGTACTTCTCTACCGCTTTGCCAAACAGAGCCATTATCATTGCAAACAGGTGAGTCCTCATGTTTCAAAATGCTTCGTCATGGGAACACAAGGAGGGGAGGGTTCATGGTTCATATGATTTGTTAACCCCACTTTAATTTATTGTCCTAGAATATTCAATTTTGCGGGAATTATTGGCAAATATTCTCTTATTAAATTGTAATATTATTTACAATATTGCCCAATATTAAATGTCAAAACCTTTTTGAATAGAATTTAAATTTAATTCTATGAAGGTTCTAATGTATGTCAAGAGATATGGTAACACGTTATACTCGATAATGGAGGATCGATGAGCCTATAAGAAATAAAGGGTTAAAGGATGAAATTACTTTGAAAGTACCCATAAAGTTGTACTGAGCATCCAGAAATTTTCTCTAAAAAATTATGGATATCCAGTGCAACAGGAAAAAATTTATCCTTTAGCTAAAAAAATTCAGAAAAAATTGTAGATTTAATTTTATATAAAATTCAAAATCAAATGTACTATTATATGATAGACGTGGTTTGTAGCGAGACTATATTGGATCCGTTTGGCAAAGCAGTGGAGAAGTACTTATGGGCTTATTTACACAAGCCGAGGCAAATATATGGAGGAGATTGTCTCGTTTTACGGAAAAATACTGTTGAACGTGCTTATGGTTACAAGTCAAATATTGCCAAACAAGCATATTATTATTTTTTTCCTCCGGTGAGAGTATTAATATTACAGTGATGATATCCTATTTATCTATATGTTGGTTTGGAAAACGATCGGAAGAATACACTTTGACAGGATATACTGTGGTAGAATGAATTTTATCCATAATATATTATTATTTTTTCCTCCAGTGAGAGTATTAATACAGTAATGATATCCTATTTATCTATATGTTCGTTTGCAAAACCACTGGGAGAATACACTTTGACACAATGTACTGTGGTAAAATGCATTTTGTATATAATATATTTTGGTAGAATGCATTTATATTTAGATAAACGTTGGATTCATAGTGCATTTATTATAAAAAAAGAATTTTTTGCTCTGAATGTATTTTGAAAACAAAATTAACAAACGTTAGAATCCTCAAAGTAACAGAATTTTAGGTTCAAAATGTATCTTGAATCTCAAAAGGTTGTTGCTAAACACACATTTAAGAAGCACGTTGAAATTATGTAATATAAGTTGACAAAACTTTCTTTACATACTTATTTCGTTTTACTCGGGCCAACGTATTTTCAAACACGGACAACTTTCATCACATTTCTTATCCCTAACCCAGTCAACCTCTTTGCGGAGTTGAGGATGAACACTGAAACACGAAAGACGCAAGATATACTCTATACCAGACGTTTTGTCTGTTCGTACTTCAATACTATGGAAAAAATGCAAGGAAAAGGACAATAAAGCCTACGACCAGTTCACCCCACTTGGCAAAATCCCAATGGTCTCTCTCGTCCACCAATCACAAGACTTGATCTTTCAATCAGCAACCAAGCAACAAACGTTCATCTCGCCCTCCTTCTTTCCGTCTTCCTTCAAGATCTCTTCTTCATTCTTCCACATTTCTCAATTTCAATTCCTTTCCCATCTTTTTCCTTGATTAATCTTCCTCTTCTCTCTTCTTCTTTCTTTTTACCCATCTTCAACACTCCTTACCTTTTTGCTTCGCAGGAGGAGGGTCACGGTGAATCCGTCCCTACTCACACAAGACAAAAGATATATTTTTTGCTTAAATCCGGGAAGCCCCAGAGCAGCTCAGATTTGCTGCCAATTTTCCTTCTCTCTCTTTGATTTGCGACGGATTAAGCGAAGAAAATGCCATCTCAGATCCTGCCCTTTACGAATCGACCTTCGTATTCTTCGTCTGCCTCTGCTGCCACAATGCTATTTAAACCCGTCGATGATGACCCGTCTGCGAGTCTCCTCGTTCCTTCGCTGTTTGAAGACGACAGTGTTGCAACCGTTAAGCCCCTTCTCTCTCGCTCCTCCAGCTGCTCTTCTACTTCCAGTATTTCCATGGCTAATAATGCAAACGTCCACCAGAAACGACGTCGCCGTACCGCAAGCGAGAGCTCCATGTCATCTTCTTCCAGCGGCCATAGTCGCCAATCTACGTTGGGCAAAGATGTTAGCCATGTTGCGTCCGAGACTTTTTTAGTCACTCGCTTGGGTTTGACGTTGTTACGATATCTTGGGTACAATTTCCTTTTCTTGTTTTCCTTAGTTCCTTTATGGGCATTGGGTTCATATGCGGAAGCGAAATGGCCGACTATTCCAGTGAATGATTGGTATTTTAAGCAAATAATCGATAGTTTGCGTTATTGGCAGGATGACATTGATGATTCGTATAGTAATGCCATTGGTATTAAAAATCTTGACCTTTACGAGATAAACATCTGGTTCATTTGTTTGTTCTGTGACTTTATATACTCGGTGATCCATAGCGTTCACTGGTAATCCATGTGGAGATCGTTTATGTGTCATAGATAAGTAGAATTTTGAATTCTAGGGTCCTTGTTTGCTATAGCTGACAAGAAAAAAGAAACGACGATTCAGTTGGAGGCACAAAAGCAGGATCACAGTGTCAGAAGCGTTATTGAATTTTACGCGTGCGGTTCTTATCTCGTTTTGTTTTTAGTAGCTTGTTCGGTTCATAAGTTTTAAATTCTGTTGATGATGGTTTACATATGCAGTTCAATTAACCAAATTCAGGCATAAACGATTGATAAGTAGAATTTTGGATTCTATGCTTGATGGTATAAACCATATTTAATAGATCAAAAGTACTACTTACAACATTATGGAATTCTCTACTGGTGACTTAAATTTTCGTCCTCTATCTACTTATGTTTGTTCTGCATGACTATCTTCTCATACTTGAATTGATTTTTACATGTCTTATGATCATTTATTTCTTTTTCAGGGTAGGCTATAGATGGATTACAAGATTTCTTGCCCTTGGTTGTTATTCATTTCTGCTTTTCCCAGGCTTCGTTCAAGGTCTAATTTCAGTTATTAGTGGCATCTTTCTCATACATATATGTCCACTTTCTGAGTTGAATGCATCAAAATTATTCATCAATGCACTTTGTGATTTTATTTAGTTTGTTTCTTCTGTTTTGTAGTTGGATTTTACTATTTCTTCTCCCCCCATGTACGAAGAAGCATAGTCTATGGAGATAAACCACGAAATAGGTAGGATTTATTTATGTTCCCCCCTGCATTTAAAAATTTCTAGACATGCTGTAATTTCTTAGGTTTTGCATTAATAATTTATTTTCTTTTGCAGACTTGACTTGTATATACCCAGAAATAATGATGCCAGTTGTTGCCTTTATTACTGGTGGAGCCTGGATTATTGGGTATGTGATGTGTTGTTGTGTATCTGTAGAGTTAAGTTTGCAATTTAATGAAAATTCGTGTTAGATGCTTGCATTGAATTGTGAAATCATATTTTTGCCTTGTTATTTTAACATATCTCATTGTACTGTAAACATCGTTACCTTTTGGAGATTCCACTGATTTGAAGAAACTTGTGTTGTAGATAGATAGATGCATGCACTGTTTGTTCAGTTCTTATGAGTTTTGAAGCACTTACGTTTGGGCAGTTACAAAGCATGGGGATCTCTTTTAGGCCAACAGTTGTCAGAGAGAGATATCATGGTGGCATGCATAGATTACAGGTGATGTTGCTTATCTTTCATAAATGCAACAGGATTTCTTGGTCGTTGATCATGCAATCTGCTTTAAATAAAAATCAATTGCCAAAGTTGCTGAGATTGAGATCCCACTTAGGATTGATTGAGGGGGTAAAAAAGATCAAATCATAAGGTTGAGGATTATAATATCCTATCTTTAGTGACAATATAGACATACATAATATTCAATAGATAAGCCTAAACTAGCAAACGTCATCATACTTTTATGGAAAAAGTCATAAGTTGCGAAAATCACCAGCCCTCATGCATATCCTAACGCATTCTACCCTTGGAACTGTTTTCTCATAGATCTATTTCTGCAGAAATTTTCCCCAGGGAACCATGAGTGATATGATAGATGATGCTTCTCAAGGTATCTCATTTGTATGCAACAATATTGCAGAATATGGAGGTGACCCTAACAAGTTAAGATTCAATCTCTGAACTTCAAATTTATATTCATTATGGGCTCCTTTTTATTCTTCCTCTAAGATTTGACGTGTTCTTTATGATTACTGATGATTCCTTGTTGTATTTTGCTAAGGATTTTCCTAATGGGGCAGTCAGCAGGTGCACATATTGCTGCTTGTGCTCTCGTGGAGCAGGCAATTAAAGAGGCTGGTGAAGGAGAGAGTATCACTTGGAGCCTCTCCCAGATCAAGGCTTATTTTGGTTTATCTGGAGGGTAAAAACTTGCATAAATTTGGTGTTGCACTTGCATCTATAATTTTGACTTTGGCTTTTCTCATGCTTACCAAAATCATAGCTTTTGAGAGAACTGCAGATGAATAAATTTGGAGTTTCACTTGCATCTATAATTTGAGGTGATAACCTGACTGTTAGAACTTTCAGTCATCATTCTCCAAGAGATAACGGTAGATTAGCTGAGTTTGATATAGAAAATTCTTCATGAGTGATTATTGCCCTATGAGTTGCTTACCCAACTTTGGTTGAGAGATGTTTCAAAAGAGTATTTTTAAAAAAAAAACAAAGAAAAATAAAAAGCAACTTTGGAGTCCTAGGGACATGCTGCTATCATGTCTGCTACTAAATAAAGTATGCCTTTCTAGTAAGCCATGTGAGTGCTGATCTAATGTTTATAACGATTGGCCAAAAAAAAACGAAAGAAAGAAATGTTTATTGTGGCATAAATATATGATGAATTTCTGTCACAACTGCTAATGTTATTCCTTCCAGTTAGGCTGTTATAACTGCTTCTCAATGTTGCTGCAGTTCCGTTTAGTGGATGCATAATTGTGTTTTGCATTTGCATAGATGCTTTATTATTTAACGCTTGGCTTGTATATTTAATTTGCTGTCTTCCTTGTTATTGAAACAGGTACAACTTGCTTAACCTAGTAGATTACTTCCACAGTAGAGGTCTTTATCGTTCTATCTTTCTAAGGTACCCTCTGAAAAGTTTTAACTTAGTTAATATTAAATAAGTACACTGTTCTCTTGTTTTCATTGTGCTATAGTTTGAAACTTTCATTTATCCTACAGCATAATGGAAGGGGAGGAATCCCTTAGGCGGTTTTCTCCGGAATTAAGGATTCAAGATCCAAACGTTGCAAATGCTGCTTCTCTCTTACCTCCAATAGTTCTTTATCATGGTGATGCGGACTATTCCATACCATCAGATGCCAGGTTTGGACCTGCTCTTGAACAAGTTTTTAATTATTTGATAACAAAGACGACAAGAATATACAGCATTGGCCCTTGTTCAATTCAAAGTTCAAAGAGTGAATAACTTAGTGCTGTCCTTAAAATTTGAGGCTTACTATAGGGCTTTACTGGTTTTTCTTCTGTTTTTCCCTTATTTCTATTGCAATTCTGTTGAATTTTACCTTTTGCTTTGTCTTTCTATCGATGGACTATTGGCATCTTCCGTTGTGCAGTACATCCTTTGCTGAAATTCTTCAAAGACTTGGAGTTAGCGCTGAAGCGGTTTTATACGAGGGAAAAACTCACACTGACTTGTTTCTTCAGGTAAGGGACTACAAACTACACAGCTTTCTTTCTAGCATGCCTTGCCAATTTTGTGCCTTTTGACTGACAGCTAAATCATTTATGTTCAAACTTTGGTTTTAAATTGTTTGTTCCTTGACCATGTTTATATCGTACCCTGAAAATTCTGAAGTTATGATATATTGAATGGTATCTTCCTTTGCCAAGATGTAGCTAGCTTCATACCATCTAGAACTTGGATCACATTATTATTAACTTAAAGATGTGCTTGATTAGCACTGTATAGTTTAGAAGTTCATTAAAGATAAAGCGCTTGGTCTTGATTTTTACATCTGCATTTCTAATTTAAAGCTTTTACCAACATTATCTTGAGCTATTCGGCTTATTAGTTGTTGGAGAGATTTCTTCTAGTCTCAAGGGGCAGTGATGTTTACTCATTGACCCGACTTTTTTCTTATGTCTTCCTATATGCCTTATTTCAGAACAGTGTCTTGTGAGATTTCACGTTTCTCTTTGGCATCATTCTGGAAGTATTTGAGATGTGAGGGAGGAAAGTGAATCTCACTAGACACCATCCTGAAATCTAGTGTTGGTAGTGGTGAGAAATTTTTAAAAGAAAAATTGCTTTGCTGTAGTGACTGTGTCAGTGAGCACCACCACTCAAGACACTTATCTGGGATCTTTTATTGGTTTATTTACCATTAGCTTGTACACTAGAGGGAAAATATAACTTTTGGTCATTGGACTTTTCCTCAATTAGGTAGTCTCTGAACTTTGGTGTTTATAGTTTCTTAATTCAGAACAACTCAGTGTCTAAAGTTTCTGACTCGAAACAATTC
>JANTPZ010000111.1:0-37108 GCA_025593235.1 Vachellia pachyceras | reverse complement strand
TCTTTGGAAGCATCAATAGAAGAAAAGAGAAGAATATTTTCAGGTTTTAGATCAGTGTGGATTATACCAAGTTCTCTGTGCAAGTAATCCAGGCCAATCAAAATACATTTGCAAATCTCCCTAACTTTATTTAATGGAAGGCCTTTGTAACGGTTATATCTGATCAGGCGAAGCAAACTATCACCAAGAAACTCAAGGACCATACAAAGGTGCTGTCCATTTGGACCAGTATGCTTAAAATGATCGATCAAGTGGACAACACACTTTGAATTTGAAGGATCGCCATCGGCAATAGAAGAAAGAACACTAATCTCATTAAGGGCAGCCTGAGCAAATTGGGCTGCACTCTTCTGGATCTTAAGAGCAACGTATGTCTGAAAAATCAGAGATACAGCATTAGAAAAGATCTGGGAATAAATGACAGGTCCGTCCACCCAAAAGAAGACAAAAAGGAGGAGTCAATAATGATATTTGAATAGCTATTTTACTTCTGCATAAGATTTTTCAATTAAAAACCTATGACAGATTGAGTCGATTTATGCAAGCATAAGACGGGGTTTGTGAATTATATTGTACAAGCATATAATCTATTGTTTCCATATATAGCTCAGTGAATGCGCAATCCAACATGAATTACATGCTAGATAGATACAAAAGGTAGCAAGCGTTCTTATTAAATAGAAAATCGAAGGAAGGACTAAGGAGAGTGAACCACAAAATAAAAGGATCAAAACTACATATTTTGAAAATATGAATCGAGTTGTCAGTGGAAGCAAAGGAAAATCGGTGATAATAGGAAAGCTTCACGTTGTCCACTGCAGAAAAATTTGAACTCATGAATTGAATACACACAATAACGAAGACGTTAGTAATTGAATTGCTCTAATAGATTCATAACAGACTGCACTCCAGAGAAAAGTTTAAAAACATTTCTTACATCTAACATACAAATCACACGCGGTCATAAAAAATGCGGGTAATTTTTTTTTTTTTTGTTTGGGAGGGGAGGGGGAGTCCGTTTTTGAAAAAAAAAAAATGAATAAATAAATCCACGACGCAGCAACAGAAGAAGAGGGATCAAACGTACAGAGGTGCGAGTATCGTAAGCAAGCCAGACAGTAGAGAACTGACCCCAACCGAGCTTCCTCTGTGCTATGTACCTGCCGCCGACGAACTGATCGCCGACCCGGACGGCATGGTAGCCTCCTTTCCTGTAGGATTCGAAGCCTTCATCATCCTCCTCGGACCCGGACGACGAGGAGCATGACATCGTTTCCTCTTCTTCCCTCCTCAACCCTCTGATCTAGTCAAATCAGAAAAGGAAACTGATATGATCTCCGTGTCTCGTGCTTTCGGCCAAAGTTGGCTCAGGTCGACAAATCTTTATTATATGATGATGTTTAAACAATGGCTCGGAGGTGGGATTTGGATCAGTTGATCAAATTTGAAGGCTTTATTCGGGAGATGTGAAGGAATAAAGAAGGAAGAATGTTAAAATTCGAGGCTTTACAAACACACAAGACTCTTCAACCCTCCACTTTTTTCCTCTGCTCTTTCTCCCTTTCCTTGCACGATACAAGTTCGTTGGCAGAGCACACCTTTTTCTAATTTGACTATTATATCCTTGGAGTCCCTGCTAGGACGGGGTGGTGAGAGTGGCCAATTTGGGAAATTGACAATTGGGAGGTTTATTTAGGTGATGGGGACACGGGGTGTTATCAAGCAAATTGTTCCTAAGCGTTGGGAGTTGCTGCGCCTTCGCGCGTCACCCACCTGCCTCTCCTGCCAAGCTTTACTTCTTGTTTAGCACAAGCTGCTTCTTCTTCTATGTGTGCAAGATCATTTAGGTGGTGGGGTATTATCAAGCAAATTGTTCTTGAGCGTTAAGAGTTGCTGCGCTTTCCTGCGTCACCCACCTACCTCTCCTGACAAGCTTTACTTTTTCTTTTTTAGCATAAGCTTCTTCTTCTTCTTCTTCTTCTTCTTCTTCTTCGTCGTCGTCGTCGTCGTGGTGTGTGAGTGTGGGTGTGTGCATATCTATCCATGCTTTACGTAAAAAGAGCCAGCCATTTCTCGCTTTGCACTGCTACAACAACTCGAGAGAAGAAGCAACACCCAATCTCTGTTTCCATTTTGCCGAGTTTGGGTCCCCAGGTGTGTTTTCAATCAGATCGCCTCCCTCCTTCATTATTAAAAAAAAGAATTACTCGAACTGGCTAGCATATCTGTTCCAATAACTATTTTCAGCTGTGGGTCAGCTTCAAGGCTAGTGAGAGATAAAGAAAACTCGCCATGCGTGGCGATCAGCTTCAAAGCTTGACAGGGAGGTACATACTGAGGGTGTTTGGCAAATCTCATGAACACCCCATAAGCACGTTCAACATTTTTTCGCAAAACGAGATAATCTCCTTCACACATTTACCTCGTAAATGATAAAAATACTTCTCCACTGCTTTCTCAAACGGACCCGCTATTTAGAAAAGGCATCATAATTTACGATTTCAAATAAAATAAAAGGAAAATGATAGAAAAAGAATTGAAGAATGCAAAAGGATAATTAAGATGTTAGCTACTCCACTTGTTAATAAATACATCGCCTAATATGCTAAGCCTACTGGGCTATCTAATCTTATTTGCTCCCCTAGCCGAAGCAATTTTCTAAGCAAGGGTCAAAACCGGTGAAATAACATTAGTTGGATGCTACTGTAGGTAGGTACATGTAAATAAATGATCAAAGTGCTGTCTTTACCTGAGAATTGGGCATGCATGACTATTTATAGGGATGGGAGGCCTAACCCACAAATCCATCAAATGCAGCCCACAAGCTGGCCCGTCTAATCCGTCTTTTTATTTTTTTTTAAAAAATTATTTTATATTCTTTTTTTTTACTTTTTTCAATTTCAATATTTTTACAAAGGAAAAAGTAATGTTAAATTCTATTTTAAAAAATTATTGAACACTTATTGATAGGATTGGAAAGAGAATCATGAAAATATGCAATTTTATAGAAAAATTGGATAAGAAAAAGTTATTTTTATAAAAATAAAAAAAGTAGGTTGGCGGGCTCGGGTTGGGGAACCCCAGCCCGCCACCAGGGAATAGAGTTGGGCCAGCCCACCAACCCATGCTGCAGGTTGACCTGTGTTCCCACCCCTAACCATTTAATAGACGGATTCACTGTAAATACTAACTTGACTCATTATTGTCGGTATAATGTTCTACTTCTTCATATCCATCGTGCAATGCATGCAATTATTGATAGAGTGTAGGGGAGCGAATAAGATTAGATGCCCAAGTACTTCTAACCGTAAACAATGAATACTAAACACTGTACATATCGATCCGTGCAATGTTCTAACTACCACGTTCAATACCTTGCTTAGGGAGTACATTCGCAAGAATGCCCGACAGTAGGTACTGTCGATAAAACTTCTGGTTAGCAAAATAAAGTGTAGGCACAAGGCAACACTTAAAGCTTATGCTGATTGATTTTACCATTTGGGAGTTTTGTTTTGTCACGCCTTTAACAATAAATGCCGTCAATTTCAATTCATTTATATTTAAAAAACCCATGTGAGCTGAAAACAAGGCATTAATGGAGAGTACCTCTCCTCATTTGGTTTCTTCGGTTTAAATTCTAAAAAATCAAATTTCTTCTCCAATATTCAATTTATTATTTATAATATTAGCTCTCACAAACATTCAGCATACAAGTGTCGACTGTCGGCATTTTGACTTTGTAAAATCATTGTGCTTGTTTAGGAATTCATTTTCTCAAACAGTGCATACAATTTAAAATAAAACTATCTCGAAATCTATAAAAATCATATCAAAATCCATAAAATCACCTCTGAAGCAGTAATTCATTTCTTCCAACGGGTTTCCTAAACACAAGCATTATCATAATTTGCCGTTATTCCACTTCTCATCACTCTACAGCATACTCTTGTACTATCATTTTTTGTTTCTGGGTTGATTTCTTCTCTGAAATGCTCGCTTTCTTGCCAAGTTTTTTTTGGACCATTATTGTGGGATGTGGCATGCTTCTGTTCAT
Organism: Vachellia pachyceras; assembly: GCA_025593235.1. Classification (NCBI taxonomy): domain Eukaryota; kingdom Viridiplantae; phylum Streptophyta; class Magnoliopsida; order Fabales; family Fabaceae; genus Vachellia; species Vachellia pachyceras. Next base: position 33,054 of record JANTPZ010000111.1, on the reverse strand, counting down.
CAGATAAGCTGCAAAATAAGCTACGCAGGGACATGAGGTGAAGAGAATGGAAACGTAGTGGGGGAGAATCCGGAGCCAGCATCACCGTGGAATCATGTGCCATCAAAAGCGCTAACACACAAAAGCGTAAAAAAACACCTCTCGTGCCAACGATTCATTCCCTTACTTGAATATGCATTGTCTGGCGACATTTTTTATTTTGATTCATATGGACATGAAATGTCAGAACCAAATGAACAAGTTTTCTTTGTCTTTAGATTCTACGCTACTCATATTTGCAAGATCGCAAGTGAAACTTTACCCCTAACACTGCAGTCAGCGGGAACCTTGATGAATCACCAGATCTTAACACAAGTTTCTTTTCACAGCTCTCCTTTCTACAGCGTCTACAACTTCAATGCCTGAAAGTTTCAACCAAAGCATTGCATCATCGGTCTCTTCAACTAAAAAAACAAGTTCAAAATCTGTATATCCATTTTGACCACTTTCCTAATGAAATAAATAATCACGGTCCTCTGAACCAAAAAAGAAAACAACAAATTTCATTATGAGTTTGAACTCATCGGTGCCCAGTCTCCATGTTTGAGATAATACTCTCATTGTTCTATATTATTGAGAAGAAAATAGGTACAATATATAGCAGCTGAAAGGCTCAATTAAGGGAGCCAAATCAAATAGATAATCAGACATTAATGCATAATTATTCTCATAATCCTAGGCGACATTATAGGAAACAAAATAAGGAAACAATCAAATTTGAATCCTAAATTCTAACACTCCCCCTCAAGCTGGAGAATATATGTCTATCATTCCCAACTTACTTCTAAGTCCTTCAAATTTGACTCGAGGAAGAGGTTTGGTCATAATGTCAGCAAATTGGTCTGCTGATCGTACATAGTCCAATTTGATGATGCCACCTTCAACTTTCTCTTTGATAAAGTGCCTATCAATTTCCATATGTTTCGTTCGATCATGATAAACTGGGTTCTTGATCATCTCTATGCTTGCCTTGTTGTCACACCAGATGTCCAGGGGGCCTTCGTATGGAATTCTCAGCTCCTTCAGTAGTCTGATGAGCCATATTCCTTCACATACCCCAAGAGCTACAGCTCTTAATTCAGCTTCTGCACTGCTTCTGGATACTATGGTCTACTTCTTGCTTCGCCAAGTGACAAGATTGCCCCAAACATAAGTGCAATAACCTGTTATCGATCTTCGGTTATCCACAAATCTAGTATGATCTGCATCAGTGTAGATCTCTATATTTCTGGCACTTCCCTTTTCAAAATAAATTCCTCTTCTAGGATTGAGTTTGAGGTAGCTTAGGATCTTGTAAACGGCAGTCATATGCTCTTCCTGAGGCTGGTGCATAAACTGACTAACCACTCCGACTGCATGCTAATGTCTGGCCGGATGTGAATTAAGTATATCAGTTTGCCCACTAATCGTCTATACCTCTCAGAATCTACAGGTACACCTTCCGCTTTGACTTCAAGGTTGCATGATTCTTCCATTGGAGTCTCATCTAGTTTCACTCTGAGCATCCCTGTTTCTTGAAGTAAATCAAGCGTATACTTCTGTTGTGACACGTTGATCCCTTTCCTGGTCCTTGCTACTTCCATGCCAAGGAAGTACCTCATTTGTCCTAGGTCCTTGACCTGAAATTCCCTTGCCAAGGCATTCTTGAGTCGAGTGATAGATGACTCATCATTCCCAATTATAACTATATCATCCACATACACAATTAGAATAGTTATCTTGCCACCATCATGCTTAACAAATAGTGTATGATCAGCCTATCCTTGAGTATAGCCAAACTTCTTGACTGCTTTGACAAATCTGTCAAACCACGCCCATTGAGATTGCTTCAAGCCGTACAGGGATTTGTGGAGTTTGCAAACAAAATTCTATGGAGCTATTACTCCATCTGAGACTTCCATGTACACATCCTCCTCTAGGTCTCCGTTTAGGAAAGCATTCTTGACATCCAACTGATGTAAAGGCCAGTCGAGGTTGGCGGCTATAGACAAGAGAACTTTGATAGTGTTGAACTTCGCCACTGGTGCAAAGGTCTCTTGGTAATCAATGCCTTGTGTCTAGGTGTATCCTTTTACAACTAGCCATGCCTTATATTTGTTTATGCTTCCATCTGGATTAAATTTTGGAGTGAAGATCCATCTGCATCCTACTGGTTTCTTGCCTTTAGGAAGTGTGGTGATCTCCCACATTTTATTCTCCTTCAAGGCCTTCAACTCTTCTTTTGTTGTTTGTTTCCAGTTTGGATCAGTCATGGCTTGTTGGAGTGTATCTAGCACTTTGATCCGTGTACTATTCACAACAAAACTCTGCATTCTAGCAGAAAAATTTCCATATGAGACAAACCTTTGAATAGGATGCTGAGTACAAGATCTTACCCCCTTTCTGAGTGCAATAGGCCAGCCCAATTCCTCAGAATCTGACGCCGGGTTAGAGTCATGGTGCTGCCTTGGAATGTTTGGAACTCTATTGTTGCTTTCTTCCTTTTGATCCTCTGACATCATCCCATCAGGACTAGGTTGTCCAGCTACCCCAGTATCAATCTCAACATTGGCTTCCACAGTTTGGATTGTGTTTAGAGAAGCTCGGATTGTAGGTTCAGGTAGGTTTGTTGGTATGGGTTTATCTGGGATTTCAAGTTCTATGGGATTTTTAAGCTGGTTTGTTGGTAAGGGTATGTCTAGTATATCTGGGATTTCAAGTTCTGTGAGATTTTCAGGTTGGTTTGTTGGTAAGGTGTCTGGGATTTCAGATATTATAAGATGTTCAAGTTCCCAAGTTAGCCATTCCACAACATTGTTCTCCCCTGAATGAGTAATTTGGGGTAGTGGCCATCATCCTCATAAAAGACTGTCTCTCTGGATACTGTGAGTTTTCTAGTGGTCGGACAATAGCACTTATAACTCTTTTGGATAGAAGAGTATTCCAAGAAGATGGATTTGTCGGCCCTAGCATTAAATTTCCCCCATTATGGTTATACACGAATACTACACATCCAAACACTTTCTGGGGTATAGCTGATATGAGAGGACAGTTTGGATATGTTTCAAGAATGCATTGAATGGGAGTTCTAAAGTTGAGGATTTTGGATGGCATCCGATTGATGAGGTAGGTGGCGGTTAACACAGCATCCCCCCAAAACACATTTGGTACATTTCATTCGATCAGAAGGGTTCGGGTTACTTTCAACAAATGCCTATTTTTCCTCTCAGCAACTCCATTTTGTTGAGGTGTGTATACACAGGAGGTTTGATGATGAATTCCTTGCTGATCAAGAAACTCTCTAAAGGGTCGACTCAAGTATTCTTTGACATTGTCACTCCTAAACACTTTAATGGGGGTAAGAAGATTGGATTTGTTTGGCCAGTTGACAGGTTTCACAATGGAAAGGAGTAGAATTTTCAGTGAATAAATGTGGAAACACATGCTTCATATAATTAAAACTGGGATGGCATAACTTAATGTGCCACAAGCGCATATCTCTATTATCAGAGTTGGAGCTTATCAATGCTTTCCTTGCTCCATTCTTCTCAATGCTTGAGTCTTCAAGATAATAGAGTCCATCCCAGTCCTTAGCAGCGATTCCAATTCTCCTCCCCGATGTCAAATCCTGAAATACACAGCTTTTCGAGTTAAACATCACCCAACAATCATGGTTGGTAGTAAGCTTGCTCACGGAAATTAAATTGCATGTGAGAGCAGGCACAAACAATACGTTGTGAATTTCGAGATGTTTAGATAATACTACAGTCCCAATTCCTTCAACTTTTGTATACACTCCATTAGCCACTTTTACTCTAAGATTCTCATGGCAATACTTGATACTGTTAAATAAAGACTTGTTACCGGACATATGATCTGTTGCTCCAGAATCTACTATCCAAGTGCTTGTACTGGTCACCATTGCATTAAGAGCTATAATAGAGTTAGCTGACTGCACCAAATTCACGTTGGGGAGGGAAAAAGACGTATTAGTTCGCATCTCAAGACTTCTACACTCACAAGGGCCATAGGAGTTGAGTCCATATTGGTTGGATGCCTTGAAACATATCTGAAAAGTGAAAGGAAGTCAGCCAAATTCATTTTCTGGACAACAGCAGTTGGAGAGGCGTGGAGAACGACAGCGCGTGGCATTCAGTCGCTCTGCAGGGGTGATGGCGCGTGACGTTCATGCACTCTACCAGCTGCCGGCACGTGACGTCCACGTGCTCCTCAGATTGATGCCGAACTTCGGGGACTTGCCGATCGGCGGTGTCTGCGGCGGTTGGTGTGGCGCGTGTTGGCAACGGAGCTACGAGCAGCGACTTGTTGTGGCGCGTGGCTTCCACGCGCATCGGCGTCGTCTTCAAGGGACTCGCCGATCGGCGACTTCTGGGGCTGATGGGGCCGGCGGCGTCTGCAACCGACCTCTGGTTTGGGAGATCCTCTCTCTCTCTCACTCACTCACCCACTACTGTCGCTCAAGCTAGCTCACGCACCCTCCACGCACGCTCAGCTCACATACACTCCTCAGATGAGGACTCAGGGAGGTCCTTGTCTCTCATTCTCAGGCTCTCTCACAAGCTCTGATACCATGTTTGAGATAATACTGTCATTGTTCTATATTATTGAGAAAAAAATAGGTACAATATATAGCAGCTAATAGGCTCAATTAAGGGAGCCAAATCAGATAGCATAATCAGACATTAATGCATAATTATTCTCATAATCCTACGCAACATTATAGTAAACAAAATAAGGAAACAATCAAATTTGAATCCTAAATTCTAACACTCCACACCCTAACATTTTTACAAACCATCCCGCAACTAAGCTTCACTAATTTGCCCAAACTCTTTTCAATGACTCCCAATTTATCATAAAATATTCTTCCCCTCCAAATATAAGAGGCTGTGGATTTCAAAAAAACATCAATCGTCTGCTCATTTTACAGCACAACAAAGAACATAATATCCCCAAAACGAAAACCAGACTGACGACCAGAGCCACCAAAATAGATTGAACCCACGAAACTAGTCCATTTAACCCAAATGTGTTAGTAGACTGGACTTAGACTTTACCAACCAATGTAATTCCAAGGTGAACTTGACCCATTCCACCAAGTGTCCAAGTCCACAGGTCAAATGGACCAATCCACACGATTTGCCCATTTTTTAACTAGTTTGAATATTTTTTTTAAGAACTAACCGGGATCACGTTTCAACTCTAACCATAAGAACTAGCCCTTCAATACGAGATCCAAGTACTCTTGAAGTAGAAATTTTAAGAATTTTATTACTTTGTTTTAGTTATTTGATGGAACTTGAGTTGGTTGAGTGCTTCCTCCATTTCAAAATATTTAATGTTTAAGTATATGCAAACAGATTAAAAAGGTTGCAAACAGCCAAGACTGTCACAAAATATAACTATATTTGACTAAAATACAAGAAATGTTAATTTTCTAATTATCCCCTACCTATTCTCATTCCTCATAAAATCATAAGTTAATAAGGGATAAAATAATTATAAAAAAAAAAAAAGCAATGCTTCCTAGGAATACCAAAACAACAATTCTTTTGAAAGAAAACCAAAACTCTAATTATCTTGAAACAGAGGGAGTGGTTATTATGTTTGATTATTGAATATTGAAAGAGTTGTTTGAGTGTTTGATGTTGGCAGACTGTTAGTTGATCTTCAAGGATACTTAATATTGCAGTAGATGCTATTTGCTTTTTCTTCTGCTTTATTTGTTTTAATTTTTAGTAGGTTAAATACTCCTCTTCCTCTTCAAATGAATTGGGTCCCAAGAACTCATTAGGCCTCATGGTTAGAAAAAACACTTGCAGACATATTTTTATATTACCCACCAACGAAATCTTCAAATCAAAGGTGGGACTTGGACCGTGCAGAACTTCAGCCTACACCTTATTAGTTTGTTTGATCTATTCAAGTTTTTGACCCATTTAAGATGCGCAGGCTAGACAGGCTAATGGGCCAACTAATGTGGGCTTGCCTAGTCCACTTTGACAACTTTAGCTGGTATAATTTCCAGCTAATGATAAAAAAAAGCTCCAATGCGCAGAACACTAAAGTATCATCGCAGATCGCCCTCACCCCAAAAAGGTTTTGAATGGGCAAAATCAATTATTCAAGTTTTAGCAAGATCAGGGGAAGGTGGATTTTGAGGGGAATATTTCAATCACACAAAAAACTAAAGATGGTCATGAATGGCATTCATTTTTCAAGTTTTTGGATACTCTGCATGATCCATGGCAAATTTTCAGGTTCCAAACAAACCTTTGAAGGATCACAGAGGAAAGTTAGTGCCAAGATTTAAAAAGCTACCATGTAGTATAGTCATACCTTAGAAGCAATGACCCATTTTCCTTTGATCCAGTCCTGATGTAGCCTTAACTCGGAGTGCTGAAACTCTAATTCTTCATTACTGTTCCTGAAGTATACGACATACCTTGAGTTACAAAGAACTTTGGAAATCACTCCAACCCACCATCCGTCATTGTACAAAGCATCAACTTCTTGAAGAAGATTAAACTGATCACAAACATGTGCTGGTGGATAGGGCCGAATATGTAAGATATCAATTTCCTCCTTCAAAAACTCCGAATCATCATCAGTCCGCAGGTTCAGGTACTCAACCAGAAACTTATCCTTTCTCTTTGGTTCAACAACAGTAGCAGCAAACCAAGCTCCTTCAAAACCTTCCTCATCACTGCTAACCTCAACTAGTGTCCCCTTGCTAAACATGTCCGTCACTGTTTCTTCACTGGCCTTCACATCGTTTGTCAAAATTTTATGTTCAATAACCTGGCATAACTGAGGAGACAATTCAATCATTTCAAGGACAACTATCTGTCTATCTCAATGTCAAAGATAATGATGTCATCAATGCATGTTCCAGCCCTGGTAATCCCTGTGCCACAGGTAATTAGTCTTCGAAAGATGAAGTATTCCCCCACACACAATCCCAGGACGGATTGATATAACATACTACCAATACTCAGCGCGAGAAGTAGAAAGCAACGACGACAAATTTCTGATCATAAGTTTATCATAAATCAACCGTCTCAACCCACAAATAAACCCAACCCAAAACAAAAGGTTAGTTGAGGAGTGACTAAGAAAAGAAAAGTACATGCAAATATTATTGTAAACAGACACTAGTCACACTGCGCCACGAAGCGATTAAAGATTAAATGAAAAGGCATTGATGCAAGAACAAGCCAGAAGGAAGGAAAAGAGAGAAAAGATGAAAGGCAGTCGGAGCGTAGACAGGAGTACCTTTTCTTCCGACGGTTGTTCCAGTGGAGGGACCCAATTTCCATTGACCCACTCACGATGAAGCCTAAGATCCTCCTTCCCGAACTCTATCTGCTCCTTGGACGGCCTGAAATACACCGCGAACCTCCCGTTTCCTAATTCTTCGGTAATGGAGCCTTCCCACCAGCCATCATTCTGGTATGCATCAACCTCCTCGCCGAACTTGAATTGGCGGACAGTCTCCCTTGGGGCGAGGGGTCGAAGCTGGTGAAGGTCCAGCATCTCTCTCAGGGGTTTGGAACCCTTCTCGTCAGCCATGATTGTTTTATACTCCACCAAGAATCTGTTCTGGTTTTTCTTGGAAGTGCAGCGACGAATAATGGTGCCAACAAACCAAGATCCGCGAAATCCTTCATCATCAGAACTTATCTCGACGGCGGAGCCGGGTTTGAAGTAGGGGTTTGACTTTGAAGCTGACTCGGGTTTTGGCGACATGTATGAATATCTCAGGGTTTGACGCTGTTCCCAGGGAAATTCAAAGCCGGAGAGATGGACTACGTTCCAGACACCGCTCGTGCTAGTGGGTATATACGGATCTCTACGAATCCTTGCCAAACACCTACAATAATACCTTTTTCTTCTGTGTTCCTCTCATCTGTCAATTGATTAGTTGGATTTTTTTTTAACTTTGTATATAAATCAAGATAAAATTATTTTAAAATTTGTAAAATTCTATTTTAAAATCTGTAAAATTATCTCGAAACTCATAAAATTATCTTACAAGTCATAACACTTTTGAGTTCCCAGATACACACAATGTGTCCGTTTGGGAACGTGGTAAAGAAACACTTTTACGTAAATTAATAAGAGATTATCTCGTTTTACAGAAAAATATTATTGAACATATTTATGTGAAGTAAATAAACGTTTTCAAAGGAAGCACAATGTCTGAGATCGAACCGTGACCATGTGGGATATTTAATCTCAGCACCAATTTGATCCTTTGACTATACCTACTATACTATTTTGCACTATTGACGACTGATCCCCGAATTTTATATTGGAAAAAATATTTTTGGTCTATATAAATTACCTCCACTTTCGATTTGATCCATATTTTACCTGGTTTAGTTTCTTTTATTTACATATGAAGTTTAGTTTCTTTTATAAATAAATTACCCCGAATTTTATGAAGTTTAGTTTCTTTTATTTACATATTTTTTACCTGGTTTATTTTTTTGTCAGAATTAATCCTTGTTGAATTTTACAAAAGCTTGAGTTGGAACTCTCTGGGATAGCTTTAAGGGGAAAAAAAGGCATATTTGCTCGAATGAAGATAAAATTTTTCTTATATATTTAATATGTAAATAGAAGCAACTTTTACTGTTAATCAAAAAGTCATGTATTCTTTTACAATTTGCCCTTCAGCTGCATACGTTGAGCAGGACGCATGGCATGGCTCCATTTTAATTATACCATGTTTGTGTAATTGCCCAGAAAAAGGTTAATTTCTTTTGTGTTTATTTGATTTATATCCATGTAGTGTGCCGGTTTAAAATAACGTTTGGGCTTTTCAAACGCACTTTCAACAGTTTTTTTCATAAATCGAAATAATATCTTTCACATATTTACTTCATAAATTGTAAAATTGTTTTTCCACCACTTTCTCAAACGGACACAATATAACATAAAATGAGGGGTAAAGAAGAATTAACTTGAGTTTCATGTCACAGTTAACTTTTGTTTGAAATATTCAAATGAAATTAATTAGTTGATATATTTATTATTTTTTTAAATTAATTTATCTAATTTATAAATTAATATATAATATAATGGTATACACAAAAGTTTCGTCTCAAAACACAGAACACTAAGTGGACAGGCTTCGTCTCAAAAGCTTCTGAGGGCTCTACCTGATCTGTGGTGTGGCCTGCCTGCTTGCTTTGTTCCTGTATCTCAAACCCATGATGAGGCAGTACAGGAAACACCACGTAGCAGAGGCTGAGCCTTGCGCGGGATCTTCTTCCAGCATTCGGACCTTCCTCACATTTGCGGACCAGAATGAATGTGAAGTGAAAAGCCGATCCAAGAGAAGGCAAATGGAGAGGCTCACTCGTGGAAGCTCAAATGCTGGCGGATCATCAATCACTACTCCCTCACATCTTCCACCAGAGCCGTAAATTCCGAGGAAGAACATCAATTTTTGGAGGCCAGAATCAGATACAAACAGACTGGCCTTGCTGATGCCCGACTCAAAAAGCTTCATCAAGACTCCAACTTGAGCTACTTGTGAATTTAATGACATATGTTGGGTATAGATATGTACATATTTTGGGGTAGCAAATCCCTCTGTATTACAAGGACCCAGTCGATGGTGCCAATGACAATCCCTCTGTATTACAAGGACCCAGTCGATGGTGCCAATGACACCATATATTAAAACTCAGTACAAAAGCGAGTCCACTTTGAGAAAAATAAGAGACTAGATTTCTCCCCGCCTACCGGTGTTTGTTATTTTTCTTTCATTTCATGGCCCAAATCTCGATTTTTAATCGTCTTCGAACAGCGTACTTGAGGGAGTTTAAAACGACTGCAGCATAAATTTTAATTTGTTCAGATTCTATCTCGACTGAATCTGCATTAATCGTAGTCTGAATAAACACTGCCTCCCAGATTCAATCTCGACTGAATGTGCATTACTGTAGTGAATAAAATACTTGCTCCCCTGCTTAACATAATAACCAATTGACTTTTTCTTGAACAATTAAAAAAGTTATATAAATTATTTAATTGTAATATGTTCTAAAGTGATTATATGTATAATTAGATTTTACATCAGTTTATAAGTCAGACAAATTAATTTAGAAAAAAATAATAAATATAACAGTTAATTAACTTTATTGATCTCTACAAAAAAAAAAGTTAATTGACTCTTACATTAAATATAAAAAGTAAAGTAGTGATAGATAACAAGTGACATTATTCTTTTTTTTTTTTATTGCACACCTCCTTTGAGTATCCCAAAATAAACTTCAAGTTTATAGCCTCTACATATTTGACAAACCATCCAACATATTGAAAAGAGGACTATATGTTACAGATGCATCCATAAAATGATATTATACAATAACTTCGGATAAGATTACATTTGACAATATATATTACAGTTAATGGTTAAAAAAACAAAAACAAAAAAACGTGTACTCATACCTATGTATATTACAGTAGTCAGGTACTGAGATATTAACACTGTCTTCTCTAAAGCCATCCGAAGAGACCACGGCTCTACTAAACGTTTTTAGAAGTACCGCTGAAAACATTCCTCAGCCTTGCAGTATTGGCACATGGCTTTGTACACTTCAATTAGGAGTCTAGGGAACCGACTTGCAAAGTAGTGGTTGAATCCTTCTGGAATAGGTCCTACAAGTTCCTGAAATCCGCCAACAGAGGAAATGTATAAGGACCATGCCAGCAGCTGATGGGTAAAGAATAACAACGACGATTAGAGACATGCTAGCAGTGAATATGGGATATTCTATTTAAGATAAACTCTGAACGAGAAAGAACTGTTTGTTCCCCTAAGTCAACCCCATCACCAAACACAACGTATATTTAATTTAAAATAAAATAGTCTTGTGAATGCCAGTATAAGCTAGAACCTGAATTTCTTCAGGCAATTCTCTGAAGTGATTCAGTTTGTTTCTGATGACTCGTAATAAGTCTCGAACACTGTCGTATCTATATCGCCGATAGCGGCCGATGTTAGCAATGAAGACTGGTTCCATCTTTTCATCCCAGTTCCCATTTAAAGCCACTAGTGCACTACCTTCCAATGCCTTCAAAAGATCAGAATTAGTCTCCCTATCTTCTAGTTCCACTCTATCACTGGCATCTCGGAGAAAAGAAAGTCTCATTTCAGAATCCCAAAAGAAAGGATGGTGCAGAACTTCAACTGCCTTGGGCCTGACATCGATAATAAATGATCAAAATATAGCTCAACACCACAAAGGTACAAAAGATTTATTTTCAAAGGACATTAATGAGATGAACCTACCTTAGATCAGGCTCAGGGTTTAATAGACAAGAAATAAGATCCTCTGCTTCAGGAATGAAATCCACTAAGAAAAGATCCTTTTGGTTTCTCACAATATTAAGATCACGTTCAAGACGCTCTCCAAATGGATGTCTTCCCCCAGTTAAACAAAAAAATAAAACACAACCTAGACTAAATAGATCCACTGCTCGTGTTTGACGTCCTTGAACAAGTTGTTCTGGTGCTTGCCAGCCTGAACTACCACAGCCTGCAATTAATTCATCAAATCTTAGAGTAACAATAATATAAAAAGAGTCAAGACCAGTAAATTAATAGGTAGAATAAGACTAGATCCTCATTGAGAAATTGAAGGGTCAATGAACAAGAATTATAGATCATGTTAGACACTGTCAGAATTTCAAATATCAGTGTAACACGTCCTTTTTGTCAAAGGAACACTCACCAGTACCACTATGACCGAAAGATGACATATCTTCCAGAAGACGTTTACTAATGCCCATATCAGAAAGCTTTGCACATAGAGATCTTTCATGGATTATCAAAATATTTTGGGGTTTCAAATCCCGATGTACTATTCCCAGTTCATGCAAATGACAAAGCCCTGAAACTATATCCCTGCAGTACAATCCGCAGGAGAGAATCAAGGAGAAGCCAATGAAATATAAATTAAAAGGTAAAAGGTATAAACTAAAATTGTAAGGAGACATTATACGACCTATCACATAGCAAATCCATACATTAATCTCAAATAATTAGGGTCTGTTAATTTTCCTAGTGTCTATTAATATTTCATTCAATCAAGAACACTTCATACTTACCTCATTAGCTTTAATAGGAGTGGAGATGGGAATCCGTTTGCTTTCCAAAGATTCTGAGTATTTTGCTTTCCTCTCTCCAGTTGAGCCTTTAAAGTTTGGTTCTTGCTAAGCACTGAGTTTTCTGCTATATGTGAGTAAATCTGAATTAAATCGTCTAAGTTACATGAACAACGCTCTAGTGCAAGGTAGACAAAATCTTGATCATTTTCCACCCCATACCATCGAACAATGTTCGGGTGATTGTCAGATGCAATAAGGTTTTGAATTTCTTTAAAGGCCTCATCATGATGAGCTTGGACAAGACGTTTTACAGCAACAGCTCGACATTCATATGTTCCCTCTAGAACAATGGTTCCATTGCTTCCCTTAGCAATTTCTTTATTTGATACAAATAGTTTACCAATCTTGCGACCGTCAGCACATTCATCAACTTTATTAACATATAGCCAATGTTCCTTATCATCTCTACAATGTGGCATTACTTTGTCATATTCTGATACCAATGGCTTAAACTTCTTTTCAACTATTCCATTGTTTTTTCCTGACTTTCCTGTTTTCCTTTTCTTAAGAGTACTTTTTAAATCAAGCTCACTATGCTGGCCTCTCAATTTCAATAGCCTTTTAACTAACCAAAACATTATCCCGACCAGGAAAGAGACTATCAACAGTACCAGATCCATTCTTAATAACCATGGAATCTCCCTCTTCATATTAACTTCTTCATGTGCTGTAATCTGTGTCCAGGGCTGAGCAAATGTGTCATCATTATTGACAGCTTCTGGAAGCAAAGGAGGCAACAAATTTGGCAGAGGCATGGGAAGCATCATAATATTATCACGGCCTTTTGAAAATCTATCACTATTAGGCTGCACAGGAAGCATCAGATCTGAAGTGGGCATTGGGAGCATTTCATTATCATAATTAGCCTCAGGTAATTTCTCAACAATTGAAGGTTGTGCCAGTAAGTTTTTTGGTAGGCGGTAGACTTTTTTCTTCACCCGACATGGGTACGGCAAAGCAAAATCAATGCCACCAACATCAACATGCTTACCCTCTGAATCAAATAATGCCCCATCAATTGGATTTTCATTCTGTTGGCAATATAACAGAGCCTCAAATTCAGCTACTGTCATACTCCATAAAATTTTTTCTGATCCAGGACTAACAGCTTGTAGAGAATAATCTGTCCTAAATAACATTAGAAGCGGCTTTGGCATATGAAGCTTAAGAGGATCAGACTTTACCAACTCCTCATTTTTAGTAGTGAGAGTATTTTGAACACTTTGCCCATCATCACTCCACAATGTGAAGGCATTATCGAAATCTGATACAGCGTAACTTCGAAAGATCCTCCCAGTTTTAGCATCAACTTCAAAAACAGTACTTCTTTTAGATCCAAGTGTAACAACTCCATTATTTGATAATTTAGGTGTAGCTTTAACAATATCCTCAATAGATGTTAAGAGTCTCTGCAGAAAATCATTTATGATGCAAAAGCAATATCATAAGCTACAAAGCAATAACTTGGGTTATCTAAATTTAATGCAAACCATTCTTACAGTCTGCATCCAGAACTAATTATAACCTATAAATGGAATTCTGTAAAGCAGCGAATCAGCAGTTAGGAACACCTTCAACTCATTTTCCCATCAATGCTCATAAAACTGGATAAATGAATGTTAAGCTAGCAGAAAACCTACCATTCTTTTCTACAACTAGTTGCTTGATACATGTCAAAGTTAACATCAATATTTTTCAATGGATTTTTGAATAAAATTGAATTGTTGCATATATATTTCAAACTATTTTAGTATATTATTTGATCTTTTCCCTTAGATCAAAATGAAAGAGCTCAAAATCATAATAATATAGATGATTGAGTCTGAAAGTACAAAAAAAATACATAATTAGATGCTAAACGCAACTCACAATTATATACAAGCTAAACGAATACAAGTTATGCAGAATTATGAAAATATAGACTGTAAGTCCGTAGAAGACTATGTATCCCAAAGAAACAGAACTTTGCGTTTGGAAATTATTATGTTCAATATGCAGTAAAATAGGAGGTGCCATTATTTTAAAAAGACGGCTTTTTATCAAAAGATTCAATAGATTCATGAGCAGAAATGTAATACATCCCTCATATCCCTGTACATCTGTAAAGATTGCTGTGACGGCAACAGAACGTAATGTAAGCGGGTAGAGAATAAGTCACCAGGTATCATTAACCGTTGACTATCAACAACTAGTTCGTCCAAAAGCTGGTAAACAATTTGATATACTTATAGATGTTGTGTTCAAGACATTTGCTTACTTGTAGATAAAAATCAGGTACATTAACTTTAAACCATAATCAACGTGCCTTGTCTTAACATTAGAAACGTAACGGCATAACAAACTACATTTTGGTGACATCCTCACACATACCATTTTGCCAAAGGGCTTTCTTTGATATAAAGTCCAGTCATCTCCGACATCTATGAACTCATTGCTTGGCCCAGATGCATTTTCTTTATCATTGTCCTTATTGACGGGAGCTTGAAATGAATTGTGAATTGGTGATCCAGTTGAAAATGACCATATTATCCTCATGGAACCTCTCTCCACCAGATGTATTGTCCCATTTTGATCTGGGGCAACAATTAGTGCCGTACTAGGCTTACTGTCCAATGAAAATATGAAAGGAAAAAAATTGAATGACATGGTCAGATTGATGATTTCAGTAAATTAAAGCAATATGGCTGGGAAAAAAAGGATGAACAGGACTAGCAAAATATTAGTTGTTAGCATTAGTACCCTGCATAATTTTTAGTTCCATAACTGATTCGCAAACTACTGCTCAGGGGAGGAAAAAGAGAGAACTGATAACATCAAAAAGTTCAAAATCCATTCAAAATTAGCATATTTGCTATTTAGCATCTACTCAGATAATTCAACTAATGCATTCAAACACCAGGTTTGATCAGGAATTATGAACCCCGATCACGAATAAAGCTCATACGGTGATCAACAACAAAGAAGCAAAATTTATAATAAAACGAGAGCTCACGCTGGAGGAGACAGAGGATAGCGGCTAGCAGGTAACGCTAAGCCCTTGAAGCCTACATCACGACTGCCTAAAACTGAGACTTGAGAGCTCTCTGACTTTGATACCGAGACGTCGCCGGTAAAGCTCGAGCAAAAGACGATTAGCAATATGATCAGAACAAGTGGTGTACAAATAATTCGAAATTTCATCTGGAATCTCAAAAAGTAGGCTCCAAAGAAGGGATTACGCTTCCCGATTTGGATTAGAACTAGGGTTTTAGGAGAATGCGAGAGTAGGAATGGAAATTAGAGCAGAAGGGGAATGGGGATGGTATTCGAATCTCTTGCCGCCCAGCAGCATTAGGATCTACAACTCAATGATCCCAATCCTGCTAGAGCCGGATCTCGTTTCGCTTCGCAATATTGGGCTCTCTCTCTCTCTCTCTCTCAAACCAGGAAACAGAACACGGCCGCTTGGGAAAGAGCACTAAAAAAAAAGGGAAATTACTGTAACATCCCAAGAAAAAAAAAACAGAGAGAGAGCAACGTCTCGTTTTCTTTTTCATCCTCTTCTTCTATCTCTCTATTTTTTTTTTCGGCCCTTTCTCTTTAATCATAACATCCACCTTTAAATGTTTTAGATTTGGTATATATTTTTTTATTTGTTTTATTGCAATGTGAAAATATTCAAATCAAAATTTAGCAATTTAATTTTAATTGATTGTCTTTTTATAATTGAAACCTTAACCGAACAATTATAAAAGGGAGGGGATGGAAGGGATAAGAAGTGTAGAGGGGATAGGTTCCTTTCTAAAAGGAACTTAATTGTCAAAATGTCTTAATGATAAGTAGGCAACATAAATATATTATCATTTTCTATACTGAAATGTGTCATTATAGATTCCTCAAGAATTTTTTGGTGATTGAGTCTCTTCTTTTATGCCTTATGGTGATTTCCTCAAAATAATAAAGAGTGTTATACTCGATTTTTAAGAAAGACAAATTATAACTATCAAATCTTATGAAATCATTAAAATTGATATGAAGCTCCAAAGAACGTATACAAAATACATTGGAATTTTGAAAAAAATGAAACTATGGTGTGTCATTAGAGGCATTTCAATTTAGAGTATTAATTTGTTAATTGAACTTGTAATTAGTTGCACATCAACTTATCAAATTGATGTACTCTGATTTATCATTAGTGGCATGTTGATTGTTAATTAACAAGCAAACTCAACTTTTCAAAATTTTAATAAATCTCCACCATGTACTTTGAGACTTAGCTTGATAGCTTTATAGGATTCGACAATAATAAATTTGTCTACTTAAAACTCATACAATTCCTCCAAAAAGGACAAACGCATAATAGAGGTTAGGGTATTCCCCGTATTTTCCCCCAACGGAGGTATTTGATATTTAGGTGCTTGGGATGACCTTAAATTCACTATTGTCCTTCAACCTGACAAATTTCTTCGCATATTTACCTTATTTTAAATAAGTTAGATTAAACACTTTTATTTATTGTTTGTTCGAATAAGCAGCAGAGGGGAATGTATTTTTAGATAAAATAATATCATTGACTATCAATATGAGTCCGAGAGTTAAAAATTCTCCTCCTACACCTTTTATATTCAAACTAGATGTATCTCCTCTGCCTTGCAAGAGGGGGCATGTATCTAATTTTGTTAGTAGATCAATCTAGACTTTAATGATGTCATCATTTTTTTTTTGCATTCCCTTAAAAAATTGAAATAACCTAGAAATATTAATTTTTTTAACATTTGTGTCCAAAAGTAGTCATTATTCCATGCAATTTAATTGAATATAAAATTAAAATTCATGAGCAAAGTGTTAGTTATCCTTGACTTCAACTGGTTTCATGTGAACACAGCAATTTAGATGTATCGTCCATGTGTTAAAAACCGACATGGATCTAATTGTGTTAATAGATAGAATTAATACAGCTCCATAGTTATTCATTAAATCACATCTCTCTAGACTCATTGTTATTTATCAATTTACAGTAAATATGTATGGGTAGAAAATGATGTCGCAATAGAAACATTTGTCTACTAATATGAATTACAAAATATTTTAACATATTTCTCTATACACCACGTTGGTTGTCATGTTGGTTAGTTTCTTGTCGGAACTAAGTATAAGAATCTTGAAGTCATCCATATATTTCATTCTTAACAAGGCAACATACATTTGACCATGAGTGGAAACAAGCCTGGGTAAGTATAAACCGACATTTCTCATGTCTTGCCTTTGATTTTTGTTGATTTTCACGACAAATGATAATATAATTAAAAATTGTATTTAATTATTGTTTTCTAATCGATGGGAATTGCTGCTCCAAGAATCATTCCGTTTTTTATTCAAAATCTATAAACTCAATCATTTTGTTAAGATCGTGTTGACTCTAAACTAAACTGATCTTTTAAAACAATACACATCATTTTTGGTAATTAATCAATTTCAAACACCAATTAACTAAACTGCAAAGCGATTTCATCACAAAAAATGATATTGAAAACTCTAGCATTAATTTTGAATAATGTAATATTCAATCAGCATTATTGTTATCGATAATAATTTTTGTTTTCAATATGCTGTTTTTTCTTAACTGGCAAATGATATGTTGAAAGATTAATTATTGTTGTTGATTTTATATATGGCAATTGCTTCAACAATTATTTTTCCATGTTTATATCCAAAACCAACAAAGTGCCCAATGACATGGAATAAATGATGAATTAACCGATGATTTTGCTTAATTGGCAGATGATTTAGCTGAAAGATCAAATGATGAGTTTTCTGCTTTTTTTCAGTATGTCTGCATTATTTACTGGAATTTAAATTTTTAGGCACTCAATCATCTTTTGACAACTCATATTTGGGCATCGTAGATTTGCATTGCCTAAATGATTGCCATAGTTTTGAACAACTCTCGTTAAATCGGTTTTATCAACACTTCCTTTGTATCAAATGCAGTCAGTCCTTTTACTAAAATGAGTCATTCAGGATATTGAAAAGATTACTCGAAGCTTCTTGTGGTCGCAGGAGGAAAACAAAAGGAAAATGAACCTTGTTGCATTGAGTCAAATCATGAAACACAAGAGAAAAATGGAAGGCTGTGCATAAAAAACCTTAAGATGTAAAACAAAGCCTTCATCATGAAACTTTGTTGGGCCATGATCACTAAACCAAATGCCCTTTGGGTCAAGTGTCTAAGAGCCAAGTATGAATGTGGAGAGAGCCCGATTCTGATGATGCAGCAGAAGAAGTCCAACTCCCTAACCTAGAAGTCTATTATTGAAGTTTGGGAGCTATTCATTGCAGGGGTGGACAGGAAAATGAATCGTGGCTTTTTACTAAAGTTTGGTGGGACTTATGGACACCGTTAAACAAACCCCTTATAAAGTTGGCTAACCACAATCTGAATTATATCAACCCGAGGATCGAGTAGCAGACTTTATAACCCCAAGTGGCACATGGGATGTTGAGAAATGGGCCCGTTTCCTTCTTCCCTATATCCTTACCTTTGTCATGCGGATCAGTCCTCCATTCAGAGATGATGAGTTCTATTGGAAAGGCTCACCTGATGACACCTTTTCTATCAAGTCTACTTAAGCATTCCTCACCAAACCAACTATGGAGGTGGCTAATCTGTTGTATCGTAAGATCTGTCGTTGATCGGTTCCTACAAAGATTAAATTTTTCCTATGGCAAGCAACCCATGAGAGGTTGGCCACTAACTCCTTGAGAGCTAGGAGAGGTTTGTCAATGAAAGGAAAGTGCCCTTTTAGTTGCAATTGTGAGGAGAGCATTATCCATACATTGAGAAACTGCAAGAGAGTGAAAGAAGTGTGGAGCAAATTTCTTAACCCTAACATGTATATTGCTTTCTTTTCTTGTGGTTTTCAGGAATGGCTTTCATGGAACGCTGCACACCAATCAGGGAAGGCAAGATTCCGTTGATGGTCATGGGCGAAGATATTCGTCATTGTTTGCTGGACTACTTGAAAGACTAGATGTATCTAGTTGTTCGATTATAATGAATTCTCAATAAAAGAGATTTTTTAACAGTACATGTTCCATATAATGGAAGACATTGAAGATGGTATGAGAATGTGAGGGTGATACAAGCCAATGTTAGAAAAGGCAAACAAGCTTTATGTATATCATCCAAAATGTGTGTTTATTGTTGATTTGCATTAAGTTGGAGGATTCCTCGAATTGCATCATCAAAATCCATTGATAAGAAATGTAGGGGTTTGTGTCCTTTGTAGAATGGGTAATGTGAAAGTTTTTCCAATCATATCAAGTTAGCCTTAACATTGCTTTGATTCTCAATATGATGCAAGTGCACATACGAGGAGTTGATGGTTTTATTACCATACGATTCCTTTTTTATGTTGATTGTAAGGGATAAAGTTTTGGTCTCCTGCCTATTCGAGCTCGTGACTTGCCAGGTAAGGGCACAACACCCTCACCAGCAAGCCACAAGGTTTCAAGGCAATAGAGGACTTCCTTTCTTTTTATGGCAATAGAGGACTAATCAATAATGTTTGCTATACAGTGAAATCATGCAGCTTGGGGAGAGTTTATGGAAGGATCTCATAACCCGATTTCGCATGGGTTATGTTGCCAATCGGATTTTACAGGTTTTCTTATGTAAAGTTGATAATTTTTTTATAGAGAATCTTGTATCAATTATGTATCATTCGTTTATTCAAAGAGAAGTGAGTTCCCATTTTATTGAGTGAATCTATCTCCATCTCGCTTTTGCTACTAGTATTACAGTTCAAAAGATGCTAAGAATCATGGTACGTATTAACTTGGTTCATAATTCATAGGCTTGAATTATCCGGGAGTAGTTAGTTGATTTTAACCATTAACCTCACATATTTTTCCAAAGAAGAAGAGAGAGGGAACGGACTAGCACTTAAAATCAATGAACAACATAGGAAGTATTGCTTGATTCCACAAGGAGGACATGTTAAAATCAAACGAACTGCATGGCAATTGCAGAAAATTCAGGTCCAAAGAATGCAAGGGCTAAAATGTGATCCATTGACAGGATCCGACGTAACACTAACACCACTAGGATTGCTTATGATATGAAGCCAAAAAGGCAAATCTGGGAGGCAGATGCTTCAAGATAAGAGCCACATGAGCAGTGTTGACCAGACGGTGAGTGCTATGGCTGCAGCGCCATACGTCCAGAACAATATCACCGAGCACTCTTCCTGTGCTACGTCAAACAGTTGAGCCATCGTACCTGAGTCAGTTGCCATTTTCACGGTCAAATTTTTGCTATGTACTCTCTACTATTAAAAGCTTGTCATCAGAGTCTCATTCGCTTACTGATATTCATAGCAGGTGGCATCGCATACTGCATCACCAGCACGTACTGAAACAGAGGATATGGTGGCAACAGGTTCAAGTTTGCCGCCACTTTAACGATACACAGTCCAATAACAGGTATCACAATATATTTGGACACTATTATGCTTATGATGCTCGTCAATCTCACACTTGATGAACGCAGCCCTGTTTATTATACCGCCACAATCAGTTCCAACAAAATAACGCGTGCATGTAAATTAGATTTCCCCTACCTTGAGTGAGATTGCCGCCCAATAAGATGGTGATGCAAGGAATTGTTCCCTCCCTGCAGACAACAAAAATAGACTTAATCCAAGTCGAGCATGTAATCTATTTAACAAGCTCAAACTTTTATTGATGATTGATTTGGTATATTTTTAAATTTTAATTCATACCCCATCAGTTGAATGGAGTTCTGGATCACTGCCAACGGAGCATCGTCGCCGATAATTAGGTTCCTCAACCAAGAAACCCCACCAAAGAGGAAACCGAGAAACTGATAATCAAAAAAGCTCTAATCTATCTATCAGTCTTACAATGCGAATTAATGTCAAAAACATGAAGGAAGTAACTCACCGTTGCTATTGTTGGAGGTGCCTTCAGTTCTTCCAAAATCTGGCCAATAGTCCCTATAAATCTACGGAAAAATGGCTCGAACGAACTTTGGTCTACCACCTGCGACGAGTGGTGGAGCACTATGTTACGCACTCAAATCAAACATAACACACACATGCACACACTATCTTTAAATCTGATTGATCACGTGGTATATATTTCATATGGGCGTTAATTAATGCCCAAACTTGTTAGATGTTTGAATATAGTCTTTACTTTTTGGTTTCCAGAGTCGTCATTACAATTTGGTGGGGAAATTTGTACAGCAACATTCTGCTTATCCGCATCCTCGAGGAGGCGAGTTTGTGGGTAAGCCTCCTGATCCTTGTTGGGAACCTTTAAGACCTCGGCAGCCTCAAGAGCCTTAAATTTCATGGATCGGCTCCTCATTATCTGGTAAGTATAAGTCCAGATAAAAACCCCACCAAGCTGCAAATCCAAGAGTACGAACGTTACGTTCCATCAGGATATATATGTGCATAAATCACCGTAACTTCACAGTAGAATTGCGAAACAAGTGAGCTTCAATTACCGCCATTGAGAAAGATGAATAAGAGAGTGCTGCAGAATGACAAGCATCCTGATCACCAAAAGGGCCTCTTTTTTGAAAACAGATTGCAGGGATAATCACGATAGGAAGGTTCCCCAAATTTCCTGAGACAAGTTAATATAATTCATGAATTTGGGTCCTATGCGTAGAGTGTTTCTGGCTGTGAGAGAAGAAAGAGGCGATGCTTTATGATATACCCGATGAACAGCTAGCAATGATGAGACCTTCCAATTTTAAGTTGGGCTTTAGGCATTTTACAATCATCCATCCTATAATGCCTCCTACAAAGAATGTGAGTGCAACGTTGACCGGCATAAACCACCTGCATTTACGATACGTGCAAATTAAACCAGAGATGAATTAAAACAAAAAAAAAAGTACTGAATTCCAGCGTCAAACTATTCTAGATCAATATGCTACCACCACCACCACCACCCATGAAGATGGAAAAGACATGTTTAAAGACTCGACGTCTCGACCCAAATAATCACCCCTCAACGTCTTTTCTAACAGGGGAAGGCCTAAAAGCCTCACATATGCACCATTCTAATAATGAATGCCTCACATATGCACCAAACATTAATAATGTCCATAAAGCAGCAAATTTTTCGGTCGATATACAATGCTATCCACCATGACCGGAAAAGGGGGAATGAAGAATCAATGTGTACTTACCAGGAAATCATATCCTGTAGCGAAACAGTCCTGGCGAAGCTTGAAAATACAAGCGAAGGAGTGAAGACAGTGAAAACCAGCTGCGGGGAGGAAGGGTGAAAATCACAGGCGGTTATGGATTGTGACTAAAAGGACATGATGAGTTGGTTACCTTGTTCAGGGTTTTGCGGAAGTCGGGTGACAGAAGATTATTGCAACGTTCAGTTGCGAGGAGAGCTCCCACTGCACTAACAAGCAGGACCTCCAGAACAGGGGCAGAAGCCAGCTCCAGGAGCTGCAGAAACCCCATCTGTGGGTAGCTAACAGCCTCCCCTGGGCTTTGAAGAATGCTGTGATGATATTAACAGAGACGTGTGGGTGTGAAATTGAAGATGCGGCAGTTACATCCAACCCCATTCATTCATCGCAAGGTGTCGCTGCAATGTCGTCCGGCAAATAATTAGTTGATTATATCCCAAGTACACGGGGAAACGTCATAATCCAAGCCTACACAACTGCACAGATGAAGTTTCCTATCATTCAATGGCAAACAGAGATAGAGAGAGGAAGGGGGGTGCAGTGAAAGAGAGGTGAAAATGAATGAATGGTGTTAGAGGAGGCGGGGAAATAGGGGCAGGGTGAGATAAAGGGACGATTTCCATTGCCCGACTAGATATATATGAAACTTTTTCTTAATAAGATAATACCATAAACGCCAACGCGGTGCAAGGAAAGGTCTTATTGGAATTCAAAGATCCGGTGGCTATAGGATTCCTGATGGACTCTGCCTGAGTTGTCTTGTTTCAGTCTTTCTCATCAAATAAATAGATAATGTCATTATGTTATTGACGAATTTAATTTAATTATACTTCCTTTTATTTCACTTTTAATTTTCAAGCAATGTTGTTGTAGTTGTTGTTGGCAGTTTGAATGAATAGAGAAGCAAAGTTGGAATAGGAGAAGGGCAGAGGAGACGTAAAGTTGGGTTTTGCTTTTGCATTATTGGGTCAGCCGGGTTTCGTTTCTGATTTGTATTTTTATTTAATGAAAGTAGTAATCTGTCGGTCGTGATCAGATTGAGAGTTGAGACGACCATTCGCTGATTCGTTCATCATCATCACGATAACCCCAAGAATAGTGAAACTCCATCCTTCTCCCGTCCCGCCGCCCAGCGAGCAATTATAATTATTATCATCCTCTGTAACGTGGCAAGGCCTCCTTTTCATCAATCAACCAAATGCGGCCCTCATCATCATCAAGTCAACAGTCATGCCGCCACGTCGTCCTTCCTCCATTTCTCTGGGGCCCTGCATGCATGCATGCATGCATGCATGCATTTCACTTGGACGACTGATCAGTCCCATCGATGAAGTATATATCCATTTAATTAAACACGTGCTTTCTTCCATCTGAACGCCGTCTACACAGGCAATTGCTGACTGCTGAGCACATACACGCACATGCTTACTTGTTCTTCTTCCTCCATTCACTACTTAGCCAGGGGCAACGTAACCAACTGGTCAATTCGATCTTCGGTTATTCTGTGGTTGGTGGAGAAAGACATTCGGTTAGAACAGAAGTGCTTTTACCATTTATGAGGTAAATATAATTATACTACTTACATTTATTGTGATATATTACTTGATGTCTGATTTTTTGTTTTATTCGCTAGATTTTCAACTAATTGCATTGGAGGCAACCGTTGAAAGTAGATGCAAAGTAAATTTAACTTTGTCTGAACCATCGACTTATTTCTTTCTCTGTTGTTTGATTTTTTTTTCTTGATTTGATTTTAGGTTGCATTCAACGAATCAAACGTAGCTCAGGAGCAAAAGAGGCAGTGTCATTATCAGTATTTTTGTGTTTGTTTGGATTTTGGATCACGTAATGTTTAATTGTTGATGAGTAAATGGTTGGTATTGAAAATATCATCATTCTGTACTTTGTTAATTGTAATGGCCTTTTGAAATTGTTTACATTCCATATATTGTTTTAGCCTACCTATGTCACTTGCAGCACAAGTTTTTTGCTGTGGCACAATTCCTTGATTTAAAGCATTTTGACCAAATTAACCGAAAAATCAAACTGAAATAACTCGATTTGGTTTTGGTTCGGTTAATAATATTCACATATTTCGGTTTTTATCAAAAAAACCGATGAACACCCCTAGTTAGCCAGCCATCAATGAGTCATCTCATGCAAGGACACCATCCCTCTCCATGTATGCAACTCTCTTCCCTCTCAACACTATTTACTGGATCAGCATAAAATGGCTTGGGCTCAAAAAATTGCATTTATTCTACTAAAAAAAGTTTTTTCTCAAAATGTATTTTGAGAGAATGAGTTACCAAACGTTAGAATTTGTGCTGATGCCAAATGCAATTTTTTGAGGTGTGAATTTATGAAAATGCTTGACATCTTACAGTAATACAAAATCCTAACAATCATTGCATATTTATGGCTGGTTTAGACACTTCACCTCTTTCTGGGCATCGTGGTCCATGTACTTTACCAAGTCACCTAAATCCCATCGTCATCAATTATGTACTCATCAATGCAAAATGTATTTTTCTGGCGCATAAGAAAAAAAAGAGAGCATATAATTGCTTAAAGGCTGCTCTTCCACTTGCATTTGAATATAATAACGAAGCTGGTTACGTTGGGCGTTGTGCTCATGAGCAGAAAGGAAAATCATCAGTAAACTGTGGTATTTGTTATTCATCAGCAAGTATGTATTTACGTTTCTTCTTTATTAAATTAAATTTTATAAACATGTGTCGCTATTTACGCAGCCATACCAACAACATGAGAGGGGAGGGTAGTGAGGTAAATTACCAACACTCTCAAATTGGGATTTGGCATACACAAGTCTGATTTGGCATTTGGAGGCATTGATTTGGGATTTTAGAATTTAAGGGATATTTTATTGATAGGGGATTTTCCAAAATGTAAAAGGAAAGGAACGAGTTTGATTTCTGAGAGAGAGCAGCGCCCGGCAGTAGGAAACAGGAGCGCTTCAATTCACACATGCAAGCAAATATATTGTCCTCCATTAATGGCGCGATGAAAGTTTAGTCTGTCTGCGCTCACACACGCACGCGTCAAATGTTTTTGTCTCTTGTTCCCCTCTTTGGCCTGTTTTCTACCGAAAAAAAGCTTACACCAAAAGTCTTCGAGTGTGTTTGGCCAGTGATCTCGGAGGGTAGGAAGGAATGTATTCATGGGAATGAATGCAATTGGAAGAAGGCGGGGTGTTTAAAAATTGATTTTTCAAAAAATTTATTTTAGATGTCAGAATGCATCTAGAAGAGAATGAAGAAAAAACCTCCTTCTACCCAAAAAGCATTTTATACACTGACAAACATTTGAAGACGATGCTACATGTCGCGATCTAGATGTCAGAATTCTAAATCATAATTTGATACATTCAAAATTATAATTTGGGATATTATAACTACTTTATATCATTTTATTTTTTCTAATTTTATCAAAATAAAAAATAAAAAATTTATATATATACACGTATTATTTAATGAGATTTATTGTTTCTTTTCATTTTACACCAAAAATCATTTCTAAAATGTTTATCAAAAAATTTTATTTTCTAAAATACAAAATATCTTTCAAAATGCATTGCGTCAAACATTTTCTGCTGTTTCCAAATGGAGCCCTTCGTTCATTTGGGTCAACTGCATCCGGGCCTCTCACTACTTCGCACCACCAAAGTCTGTTTTCGATTTCATATGAAGCCAAAGATTTCTTTGTCGCTTACGGAACCATTATAGATGAATTGAAGCTTTTTCTCTTGGGGGTTTTGGAAGCAACCCAGATGGTTTAAAAGGATTGCAATTTGTTTGTGTGAACAATTTCCAGTCTTCTCCGTGCTTTGTTTTTACGTTGCTGTGCTTTTCCCCATGTCTATGTCGAAGTTCGAAACGTTTCTTTTTGGTGTATTGTCTTTGGTTTCCTCTGGAGGTTTGGCCGTTGCTTCAAGCGACAGTAGCAGCGGCAGTACAAGGGAACTTAACCAGACACCGACATGGGCTGTAGCAGCTGTCTGTACTGTTTTCATCTTAATTTCCATAACCTTAGAAAAGAGTCTTCACAGACTTGGATCGGTACGTTACGACTGTCAATGAAGCCATTGTACTTAATACCAAGGTTTTGCTTTGCCTTTTCTGGTGTTTTTAACTGTTTCACCTTCAACGAGTTTTCTTACTTGTTTCAACTCACTGATGAAACGTTATGACTTCATATGTTCATGTCCTGGAACGTAGGTCCTTTTTACTATTACTACTACCGTCAATACTCTATTTTTCTCCCATTGATTCTGGCCTAAACTTGACTCCTGACCTAAAATTGTCTCTGTTTTCTTTTGCTCTTGATGATTGCATATGTGTCCTTTAGGGACAATTCATGAACTCAGCTCCTTACCTTAAGTTTTCTTTCAGTGGTTGGGAGAAAGGCAAAAGAAAGCTCTGCTTGAAGCTTTGGAAAAGGTTAAGGCTGGTAAGAGTGTGGCTAAGATTATTAGCTATGATTGTGATGGACTATCTTAAGTTAGCTTTTTTACCCCTTCTTAATTATCTTTTCATGTTTTTGAGCTTTCCACGAAAGAAAGCGACATGTTTGATTTTTATATAATTTTTTTTTTTTTGCAGAGCTGATGATTTTAGGTTTCATTTCATTGCTCCTGAATTTTGGGCAGAACTACATTGTCAGAATATGTATTTCTCAAAAGATTGCTGACAAAATGTTGCCATGTGCATATGATGGTACCAATGATTCATCTCGTAGAAAACTTCTGTCTCATGAACGTAGATATTTAGCATCTGATACTAGCTCTTCCCAGTGCAAGGAGGTAACTTAATTCCCACACCTGCTTTTTTCAGATGCAAATGAGTTGTTTAGTTGACGCAGGCAAAGACATGAATTTCAAAAAAGGCCTTCACTTAACTTAAGAAAAAGAAAGGGGGATTTCTATATTTACCCAAATGAAAATCTATAAAGAAATACTACCTCCGGTCCTTAATATAAGAGTTATCTGACTTTTTTTGTAAGGATTAAGGAAGCTAAATACATTGCTTTAGAAGAATTAAGTTATCCTCAGTGTGTGATGCATGCTTAAGTGGAGTTTTACATATTTACTGGTAAATTTAAAACCATTTTCATAGTTACCACCACCTGAGGACATTGATGAAATAAATGATCAGTTCTTGCCTTGCAAAGAAATATAAACTGGTATAGTGTAATCTGAACTGTTCATCAGTGAAGATCTGTCGACATTGTTAAAGATGAATTTCCTTGGTAACTGTATCATCAGATTAACACTATCTTGGCCAGGAAAAAATTTGTACGTAGTTATAGCCTATCATTTTTTTGAACTTTCTTGAGCTAGAACATGAGGCTTCGTGGTATGCAAACACCTTGTCCTTCATGAGTTTTTCTTGGCATATAAGCTATGGTGTTCTACCTAACCTGTTTAAGTTCTGACTTTGTCTCAATAATATAGCCATATATGACATTTGAATTGCCTAAGTTCTTAAGAGTACTTCAGAGTAATTTAACAATTTTCTAGGAAAATAATAGATTTAACAGAAGTTTAAAAGTGATTCCCTTTCTGCAGGCTGCTATGCAAATAAGAAGTTTATCCTGTTATTATAGATCATGTCCTCTCTTTTTCTTATGCTGCCCTGTTGGTTTTTCATATTATGTCAGCACAATATGAATTTCTCCTCTTCAAAGCCCGACTTTATGATCCACAATTTCATCTTCCTTGATGCTCTTCTAATTGCTATGGATGATAGGGATACGAGCCACTTATATCTGCCAATGGATTGCACCAGTTACACATCCTTATATTCTTCTTAGCAGTCTTTCATGTGTTATACAGTGGTGTCACAATGTTACTTGGGAGATTACAGGTGTGCTTTTCATCTATTTTGTTATATTATATATGCCTCATTGATTCATTCATTTTGCCATGCCTATGCATATCGAGGAAACTGAGTTGGTAGTCACATTTTGATATTTCGCAATGTCATTTGTTTTGAAAACGGATTGGGATATGTATGTGTGGATGCCTGTGCATGTATGTATGTATGTTTTGCACATGTATAGCCATGAGATGATTTCTGTATTTATTAAATCAGCATCAAAATTGAGTAAATGTCAAACATATGGTTTGTGCAGCCAAGTCTTCCCACATTACAAATTAATCATGCAACCCCAAAAGAAATTGAAAGCTTGGATAGGTTCAGTCTTATTTGACAAATGCATTTTAACTTGTTCTTCTCTGTATTTGCAATTCCCTTAACTTTTTCTTTTTTTAAAAAAATTGAGAGAAGGAAATTTGACTGCAGTTCTGTCCAAATAAAAGGTATTTTTGCTAGTTTTTATATTTTTATTTTCATTTCTGTTAAGAATTGAAAATTTGGATGGTTAAGAATTGCATAAATGTGATAATGGAAAAGGATAGGGATTGTAGCCTTAAATGATCCCTCTGGTTAGGTATGTGACCGCAAAGAACAATTTTTTTGCGGTTCCATGTCATGTTGCATTCATCTAAAGGGCCAAAATAGATTAATCTGTTAAAAACCCAGTTCATAATAATTTGTTGTTGGTACTTAGCATCATTATTCATGGCAGAATGAATAAAATTTACAAAGTGTGGCAGTTAATTTTCCCACCTCTTTTTGCGCAGATTCGTGGCTGGAAAGCATGGGAGGAGGAAACTTCATCTCATGGCTATGAGTTTTCCTATGGTAGGATGTTCAATAGTTTGCATGAGTGTTTTTCTTGTTCTAATATGGGACTAGTTCCTCATTTACTCCTATAAACTTGCCAATTCTGCTTTTGAGATGCTATTTCATGCTTGTATTGCAAATTTCTTTTTTTAGATCCCTCAAGATTCAGGCTGACTCATGAAACTTCCTTTGTGAGGGCTCACTCCAGTTTTTGGACGAGGATTCCTATCTTTTTCTATGTTGTAAGATTCATCTCATAAACATGCTATCCCTTCACCTTTTTAAACCTATTTGATCTACAGGACGTAATTTCATTTTTACTGTTGAGGCTCAATTGTACATGATATTTGTTGGAATCATCAATCATCACAGTCATGTAAAATTAACTAAAAAATAAAATAATAGCAAAATGGATTAAATGTTGTGAACTTTTTGTACTAAAGATAGTCTTTTTTGTCATTCTTGATGTTCAACTTCACATGCACTTTTTAATGTGAAATTGTCTATATCCCAATTGTAGGGTTGCTTCTTTCGCCAGTTCTATAGGTCTGTGGGCAAGGCTGACTACCTGACTCTTCGCAATGGATTTATAGCTGTAAGTATTTTATTTCATTGAGCTTGTTCTTTCAATGTTGATTTACCTTCTTTTTCTGACAATGCATCATGGGTAGGCCCACCTTTCTCCCGGAAGTAAATTTAACTTCCAAAAGTATATCAAAAGATCTTTGGAAGATGACTTCAAGATAGTAATGGGAGTAAGGTAATGGTTCTTAAATGTAATGTATTTTTATGTATGTTAGTATATTACGCGTGGATTTTCCTCTTATAACCAGTTTGTAATATGGTGTGGCTTTACATGTTCTTTCTCTACTGCTCCGTCGATGGCAGTCCTGTCCTGTGGGCATCAGTTGTGGTCTTCCTACTCCTGAATGTTAATGGTAAGCAACTATCATTCCAAATTCTGAAGTCCCTTAGTTCTTAAAACCGAACACAGAATGGAAGAATGATGGTTTGTTTTATATGATTTCCAGGATGGCGTACATTGTTGTGGGCTTCCTTGCTTCCTGTCATTGTAAGTAGTTATCTCTTTGCTTACATATTAGTTGAGATGTACACTGATAAAGCTTTAAGTTGGTTGCAGATAATCTTGGGTGTTGGAACAAAACTTCAAGCGACATTGACAAGGATGGCTCTTGAAATCACTGACAGACATGCCGTTGTCCAAGGGATGCCTCTCATTCAAGGCTCAGACAAATATTTTTGGTTTGGTCGGCCCCAGTTAGTTCTTTATCTTATTCATTTTGCTTTGTTCCAGGTAAACGATGTGCGTCCTTTGAATAGAATCCAGAACAAACACTAGTTATATACTTATATGCATCACTTACCTTGAGGAAAATGTGCGTCATTTTTTAAATAAACACTACATGAGTGACTTAAAGATTGCAGTAGATGATATTTTATGTTACATTGATTTTTTTTTAATTCAGTTTGCATTTAAAAAACATAATTTTTCTGGTCACTTGAGCATGCAAATTCATGAGCTTATATAAATAAGGAATAGATAATTGAATGGAAGAATAAAATGATATGATATTGCACAAGTTCAAACTTTTTAATGAGTGAGTACTCTATTTCAAGGGTTTCACTTCGTTCTCGTCAGTTACTAACTGGTTTTCTTATACTTGCAGAATGCATTCCAAATAACATATTTCTTGTGGATATGGGTAATGAACCATCTTATCCAAATCTCAAACTTGAATGTCTTTTTATTGTATTGTCCATTTAGATCATCTTCTAACTCCCAAATAATAGATGATTTCCCTTTTTGGCAGTATTCTTTTGGGCTGCACAATTGTTTCCATGCTGACTACAAGCTTGCAATAATCAAAGTAGCTTTAGGGTAAGCCTTTCCCGTCTGAATTTGGATTTCATACTTTGCATATGAACATTATTGCTCTTGTCCAATTGAAACCTCTGAGAGTACCACGAATTGATATGACGAAGTTTCATGAGTTTGCAGAGTTGCAGTGCTATGCTTATGCAGCTACATCACTCTTCCATTACATGCTCTTGTAACTCAGGTAAAACTACATTCACTCACTCATTTATTTCCTGATTGTCTCCTATTTGATACAAGAGCTCCTGCAATATTTGACTCTGGTAGTTTTTTTTTAACGAGTACGAACTTAAGCAAGAGGAGCTATATATTATATATTTATGTGGTGTAAGGTTCTTTTTTCTTTTCTTTGTTTTTTTTTAAATTTACCATTAGGTCCCAATTTGAGGAATTATTGAATAAAATGTTTCAAAGATTGACAAAATTACCATCAGGTCTCAGCATTAGCTGGTCTGGTTGTCATTAACAATCTCACTAATCATCAATATCAACCGGATCAACTACTGCTGAAATCTGAAGGTAATTTTGTCAATCTTTGAAACATTTTATTCATTAATTCTTCTTATTAGGACCTGATTGTAAATTTCCCTTTTTTTTTTTATCAACCCATACATGATATTCTGAGAAGCATTGAATTATTAATTACCGCGGATGCCGAAACCTACAAGTATTGTGGGTTAATAGGTGGGGCAACCGTATTCATTCAGGGAACCGTGTGAGGATTTGTATCACTGTTGAAATCTAACAGCAAGTGAATCGATTGGATATACTAAAATCTGGGGAGCCAATTGCAGATGGGTTCGAGGATGAAGAAATCGATATTTGATGAGCAAACATCCAAGGCATTGAAGAAATGGCACAATGCGGCGAAGAAGAAGAGGAAGGAGGAAAGGTTAGGGAAGTGGAGCATCGGGAATTTGGGTGGAGGGAGCAGTGCGGGTGTGGGTTCCTCAAAGCCATCCTCGGGACCTGCATTACACCGGTTCAAAACGACGGGTCACTCGACCCGCTCCGCCACCTTCGTGGAGGGTGAAGATGGAAGCGATGTTGAAACGGAACACGAGTCCCTGGTTCCCATGGTATCAACAACCGACTTGACAGTAAGGGTGGATCATGAGACACACAGTGCAGAGGAGACCCCAGAAGAGGGAGAATTTTCGTTTGGCAATTCGGGAAGCCGGAAATAGGATAAAAAGTTGCAGGCCTCCCTCCATTTGGGTGTATGTTAGTGTATTTTTTTTTTTTTAATTCAGGGAAGTAGACGCTTGTTGCTTTTTTATATACACTCCTTGATGTAGACGGCCACGAGAGGGGAGTGAGAAGTGGCAACCTTGAAGTGGGTTACAGATACGGATCAAAAATCAGTTGGGATTATTATGGATGGATGGAACTTGTTCCATGTTCTGCCTACTTTTGTCGGATTCCGCGTCCCTCACAAAGCGACAAAACACGAGTCATAGCGCGAAACCACGCCGTCCATTTCTGCGGATTCCCTCTTTCATGAAGAATATAGGCAAGATGCCCCATGATACCGGTGAGCTTGACTTCAGTATGTGAAACAACAATTCTAAATCTTTGAGAGAATTGAATGCACAAAAGGAATCAAAATTCAATCTTAAACATGTTGGTGAATGATTGATTGCGAGGCATTTGGGACAACACCACGTGCTGTCTCCTCCTCCGTTCTTACGCTTGTAATTTTATTCCCCTCCCCTACCGCCCTTGCCTTGGCTTTGGCTTTGGCTTTGGCCGTACAATCAATCATCCTCTCTGTAGTTGGCTCTCCTCTCACTCACTGACTCAGTCAAAGTGTCAAGTCTTCCCCGCACGATTGCCCTCCCCACTCTCTCTCTCTCTCTCTCTCTGCGCCGCAGCAGCAAATAACAGTAGTAGTATTAGTAGTAATAATAATAATAATAATTCAGGCTTTGAAGTTGAAGCCCACTCCACCTACGCCTTTTCTTTTCACCTGCAAGTTCCTACCCCCCTTATTTAAGCAT